>OX393560.1:16497976-16727976 GCA_947650365.1 Chamaelirium japonicum | reverse complement strand
ACGCAGCTAGAAGTGTTAGAATGTTCTAATTTGAGGATATGCTATCTATAAGAATGTGATCATCCTTACCAAATTTTAGCAAATTTTGAAACATCTATGAACCTCTATAGATATGTTGGCACCAAAATAGTTGGTCGTATGGCTGACGATATTTGTCTAAATTCGAATTCGGGCAAAAAATTTTTTTCCACCCATCCAAATTCCCATATATTGTTGTCCGTGATTGTCCAAGTTCGAAATTTGGTCGGGTTACTCTGGTTTGTCTGAAGTCGCAGCCCTAATAATAGGTTAAACTATAGGTCAATGTTGTAATTTATCCTAATTTTTTTAATAGTTCCGACCTGAAAGTCCGACTCTAATAGTGTAAATTGAGGTCCAAATCAACATCGTGTAAGGATTCAACTAAACCTGAATCAACACGTCGAAAGCGATTCGGTTTTATCCTATACAAAATGAATCACTGATTAATGATTATTTCTTTGACTAGTTGATCTCAAGCTAATTTATCAACTACATCACATCATCAATTTAAACATGTTGGCTCCTATCTGAGCTTATTCCCACTATAGATGATATGTGACTCCATTTATATACTAGTTGTTGGATTGGAACTATGATGACATCTAATGTTTTCACCACATTGTTACATTATAATGTTATTCTCGACCGTATCGTTACCGTCGATGGTTTTGACCATAGTATCAAGATATATAATGTTACGACTTGGTAGCCCGTAGCCGTTGTTATGCGAGGTCTGGTGTACTTTAGAGGTTCTCTATGGCATGCTCACATTGCTCTCGCATCCAACAAATGAAGGCGGAGCTCCAGTCCATACACAATGGACAAAGTCTATTACCTAAGCACTCGCGAGTGCTGTAAAACCCGTTGACGATGACAACTTCATTATGTGGATCTTACAGGGCTTCGGCTCTGAATTTGATTCGGTCGTAGCGGCGATCAACCTCTCATGGGAATACCGTACTGTAAACAGGGGTAATTGCTTCCCTGTTTAACTTCGAGCTGCGCATCCAAGCCGCTCACCCACCACATCCAAAGGTTGAAATCTGATAGATATGTACACACAACACTGTCTTTCCCTACAGTGAAGTGGTGGTTTCGGCAGGGGGGGGGGGGGGGGGGGGGGGGGGGGCTCTCAATGGTGACTGCTCAAGTGTCTACTGCTACAAATATGGACACCCTATTTACAAAGCTAGTAATTGCTTTGCTCTTGACTCTGCCTATGCAGATCATGTGCAATCCTTTGTTCTATGCAGTTTGCAGATCAACATGACCCAACTTGATACCTTGATACTGGGGCAATGAAGCATATGATTATCAGTTCATCTCAGACTGAAGGTATGCATCCATATTCCAATAGCGATAGTTATGGTCGGTGATAATGATGGCCTACCAATTTTCCATACTGGTCATCTTACCTTCCCTCATACGTTACATCGACTCGATCACATTCTTATGATTCCTAAATTCAAGAAGAATCTGCTTAATGTTTCTCAAGTTTCCTAAGATAACAATTGTTGTTTCATTGTCCATCCATGGGGCTTCATGGTAAAGGACTTGAAGAGCAGGAGGACGATCCTAGAAGGACCTAGACACGGTGGACTCTACCCGATCGACGACAACAGACTTTTTACTAGAGATAGTTTTTTCTCTAATAAAGTGGATGGCGACACCTAGTATGCTCGTTTAGGCCTCCCTCTTTTCAAATAATGAAAAATTTGCATCTAGCTTGTTTTTTTTTGCTTTGCCATTAGGTTAGGATTTCTGACCCCCCATCTTGGCCTCTCCGGCCACCGCCGGCACCGGGGAGGCCAGGATTTTGGATCGCGAGGCCTCGGGGGGGATAGATCTTGCCCTTCCTTCCCTCCTTTGTGTATAGGGGGCTGGATCCCATCAGAGCGGAGTTTTTGTGACGATTTCAGGTGGCGCAGCTCTCTCCTGTACGAATCGGCACTGGCGGCTCTCGGCTCGTGGGATCAGGGAGGTGCGGAGTGGTAATCTGGACCCGGCCGAAATATGCCGTGGGTGTTCCAGACTCTCCTCAGTTCGGTGTTGATTCCTTGATGGGTTCGAGGCGGCGGTGTTCGAGTTTCGTGGCAGATCAGAGAGGTGCGGTTCCTTACCTTTCTCCTCCGGCGATGATGGTGGTGATGGATCCAGTGTGTGATCCAATTTTTGGTTTGTTTGTTTTTGTGATAGTCCTGTTGGTTTTGGGCGCTTGTTTGCCCTTTCCTTTTGGGGGTTTGTCTAGACGTCGGAGGCCGACGACTGTTGTGAACTCCAGTGTGGGGTTGATTCCGCCATGGATGGTAGTTTTTGTGGGGCTATGTTCCCCTTCTGATTTCTTCGCCGCGAGACGGTTTATTATGTCCTGGTAGTAGGGCCTTTCTCTGGTCGCTGAAGTGGTGACTCTCTGTGCTTGCACCAGGCTGTGGTGCCTCCTAAGATCTGTTGTGATAGCCCTTCATAATTCCAAAAAAAAAGAAAAAGAAAAATTTGCATCTATGTTTAGACTTATCGAGTCACACAAATCTCTCGTTTTGTAGTAGTTGTAGGCATGGAAATCATCAAAACTACTGTTTTCTAGACGAGTTACTTACTCTACTGATTTGTTACATACTTTACGTAGTGATGCCTTGGGAGTGGTTCCACACCATCTCCCGAAGTTTTTCGATTATATCGCATCTTCATTGATGAATGCTCTTGTCTTTCATGATTCATCCTGCTCCGTAGAAAGTCCAAAGTTTGAGATATCTTTGTTCAATTTGTTACCTTAATCCAAAATCAACTGAATAGCTGATTGAAAATTGTTCAAATTGAGAGTGGAGTCAAGTATACAAATCATCGTCTCCGGGATTTCTTTGCTACATAGGGGATCTCACACATATACTCATGCCCAAGAACACTCGAACATAATGGGCTAGCCGAACGTAAACGTAGATAAGTTGTCGAGACTGGGTTAACCATGATGTTCCATGCCCACCTTCACATGATCCCTTGTACACGTGATGGAACTCGTCATTTGAAGGTGATCCTTGCTAGTCGGCACCCACTTCCATTAGCACTCGTTGCTAACTTGCAAGCTCATCCTCTAGAACCTATGATGTACAAGTAAGTGGTACTTGGTCCCAATTGGGTTCATGCTATGCAGGAGGAGATAGATGCTCTTCATAGTAGTGGCATTGGTCCCTTGTTCTCTTTGATCCCGCTATGAATTTAGTTGGGTGTAAATGGATCTACAAGCTCAAGCACCGCACTGAGGTATTGTTTGGATCATGTATAAATAGGGATGTGTTTCTATTTGTATTGGTACAAACAAAATTTTATGTTTGGTTGTTGTTTTTTTTAGATGTGCAATCGGTTGTACACGCTCAAATATGTGCCGCTAGCTGGTCTTTTGAGAATTCATCTCATCCCATGAACAAATAGAAACCCTACCACTTATTTACACATATGGTCCTCACTTTAGATACAAACACATGCACAAGTATGTACAAATGATAAAAACAGATAAACACGTGCAACTACGAATATGCATTTTTTTTTACATATGCATTACAAGAATGAATATGCAAAGAAACGCACGTCATATATACGTAACATCCAAACAAGCCCTGAAGGCTCACTTGACCGCTGCAAAACACACCTGCTGGCTAAAAGCTTCCATCAATGTCAAGGATTTGATTTCGATGGGAAATTAATTCAGTCCAGTGGTTAAGGCTAGGACTATACGCCTTGTCTTCTCTTTGACATTCTCCTTTGGATGCATGGACTCTGCGTCAAATATATGTGAAGAACGCATTTCTTCATAGTGGCTTAAAGGAGACCGTCTATCTCGAACAACCTTCGTGCTTCATTGATTCGTGTCGTCCCTATCATGTACGCCTCCTGCATAAAGCTTTATACAGCCTCAAGCAAGCTCCTCGCGACTGGTACACCGAATTCACATCCTACCTTTTTCCATCTTGGTTTTCGAGGTTGTGCCCATGATGCCTCACTGTTTATCTGGCAGCGGACAAATCACATGATATTATTCTAACCGGCAACAATGCTCACATGGTTCACATTTGCTAGTTCTCGCATAAGCGGTACGCCTCTCACCTGGTTGCGATCAAGTGGATTTTTTGATATGTTAAAGGCATGCTTGATCATGGTCTGCACCTCTACAAGTCTCAAAATCGATCGTTACGAGCCTTTTCCGATCCTGATTGGGCGGGGTGCTCGAAAGCCGGTGCTCTACCACCTGTTATGTTGTGTACTTGGGCTCGAATCTTCCTTCATTGGGTGCCAAGAAACAAGCCACCGTTTCTCGTTCAAGTGCCGAAGCTGAGTATCGTGCGCTCGCAACGACAACTACTAAAGTTCTTTGGTATCTTTATCTCTGTCGGCTTGGCCTCAAGTTGGTTCAACCGCTATTGCTCTTCTGTGATAATATTAGTGCACTTCATATGTCCAAGAATCCAGTATTTCATCACCGAACAAAACACAATCGCTATCACTTCTCTCATAGCACCATCGCGGTTTCTCATTTACCTGGATCAGTCCAAGTTGCTGACATTTTTACCAAATCGTTACCAAGCCCACGGTTTCTACTCTGGCTTCCCCTACATGAGTTTGAGGGGGGATACGAGGATATCGCCATATCGGTCAACTATGAGCAATCGAGAGAATATCGGCTAGCTGATAGTGGATTAATTATCTTCCATATATGTGAGGATCTCGGCCAACTACGAGCAATCAATAAGATATGGAGAAGATCGCGGATTAATTAGCTTCCATATTATTGTACAACTCGACAATCTTAGGGATTTGATTCCCATCATCTTTGAAAATGTAAATTCTATCAATACATAAATACCAAGTCAAGCCTCTTGAGTTTGAAACTCCCACATTTTGAGGAATCTAAAATCCCACTAAACAATGTCTATGAAGGCTTTAGTCCACTTTCTCCTTCCTAACCACACATGTACAGAACTCCACACATGTGGAGAGAGAAAAAAATAAAAACCAGAGGGTCCCCACAATGAACCGGCCGGCCCCCTTTTTTTGACAGTCCAACGCCCGCCACAGTGGGGACCACTGAAAGCCTCACTGTCCAGTGGACCCCACTTTCAAATCCAGCCAACTCTGCTCTGCTACATCCAAACCCCATGCACAAAAGTCGCAAGGGTTAGGTGCAGGCAATGTGTCTCTCCTCCACTTCTCTTGATGCTGACTTCACTCACTCAATCCCAATCTTTCTCTCTCTATGTGCTTATATAAACACATGCCCCTACCATTTGGCTGGCACACGCCCTCCTCAACCTAACCTCCCCATGGCTTCTTCACTTAGGGCCCTAGCTCCTCTACTCCTCCTGCTCCCCTTCCTCGCCGCCACCTCGGCCCAACTCTCCACCACCTTCTACTCATCGTCGTGCCCCAACCTCTTCACCACGGTGAAACCAGCGGTCCAATCCGCGATATCGGCCGATACACGGATGGGCGCCTCGCTTCTTCGCCTCTTCTTCCACGATTGCTTTGTTAATGTAAATTCTCTCTCTCTTTGGTGATCTTTCTCTTCGGGCGGGATATAATAAGTCCCACCGACCGTCTTTAACGGAGACTGTTGGCACCAACATAAAAGGATTGACGCAAAATTGAAAGAGGAATGCTATGCCCACACGCCGTTGGAGTCGTCCATTAATTAGACCCAATTCACGAATCTAAGTAATGATGGCATCATCAATCTGATGTCAGATGGGTCGGGTCACCGTCCATGTATCAAGTGCGATGCATGACTCCCATAGCAAGTGGGCAGCTATTGCCCACACTGCATGTGAACATAGCATCGATCAAGATCGAACGCTGTTTGAACGATAAAAATTTGGTCTCGCTTACGGAGACATCATATTTCTGTTTATAAACCTCATATTGATGGGAAAAGGCTTGGTTGATGTTGCTGGCTACTTTTACTGGCTGCTTACGCTTGCGATTCTATGTAGGGGTGTGATGGGTCGGTACTCCTGGCCGACACATCCAATTTCACCGGCGAGCAGACCGCGGGGCCCAACAACAACTCGCTGAGGGGATTCAACGTCATAGGCAATATCAAGACGGCGGTGGAGAGTGCATGCCCTGGGGTGGTGTCGTGCGCGGACATATTGGCAATCGTCGCAAGAGACTCCGTCGTCATAGTAATTACTTAGCACTAACCATAATTTTTAATACTAGCTAGATCTTTTTAATACTCTTTATACTTGAATGTGATTTCATAAAAAGTTTGTTTTCAGCTTGGAGGGCCGACTTGGAATGTGAAGCTGGGGAGAAGGGATGCAAGGACGGCCAGCATCTCAGCAGCCAACAATAACCTCCCAGGTCCAGCCTCGAGCCTTTCCAATCTCATCTCCAAATTCTCGGCCCAGGGGCTCTCTACCAAGGACATGATTGCACTCTCTGGTAATATCTTTATTTTCTCTTTCTTTCTTCTTTCTTTTTTGAAGAACACTCCGTCATCTCATTTGAAAGAGGGTTAAGGCGGAAACCTATCAATTATTTATTTGACAAAGGTGGGATATTATTTATTCTCAACACTTAATCACCAAGACAGAAATTAGAGTTTAGTCCCACATCTGCAGTGGGCTGGGCAGCGTTGTCTTCATATACCCTATGTGGACCTCCACTTTTAACCCTGGTTTTGGGGTGAGTGGGTATCTAACATGGTATCGGATCAAGATTTGACCTATGCCCCTGTTAAGTCGCAAGTGGGAACCTATCAACATGACAAGGACCGTATAATACCAGCTTGCACGTGAGAGGGAGTGTTGGAGTTTAGTCCCATGTTGGCAATGGGCTGGACAGTGTTGTCTTCATATACCCGATGTGAATCTATCCCTAGGACCTGGGTTTTGGGGTGTAAGGGTATCTAACACTCTAATCATTTGAATTATAGTTTCATGAAATTTATATGGTATTAAATTTTGAAGCGCAATCTAATCTTACTTTTATAGTTAAAAAATGGTCGGAGGGTATCTTGACGGTATATCACCCTAACAAAAAATGACTGGTGTAAAAAGATTCATAAAGACGACCCCAAAAAATGGGACATTACTTGATGGCTATGGTTATGGTTATGCATGGCTACCGTAAGCCCCTAGTTCTGAGAAATTTTTGTATAAAAATAATTTATTTTTGACTTATGATTTTTTATTTCCTTCTAACCTAGGTGCCCACACCATCGGCCAAGCTCGATGCACCAGCTTTAGAAGTCGCATATACAACGACGCCAACATCGATAGTTCCTTCGCTACGACAAGGAAGTCGACCTGCCCGAGCACTCCCGGCTCTGGGGACAACAACTTGGCGCCAATAGACCTCCAAACCCCGACGACCTTTGATAACGACTACTATACGAACCTCCTCAACAATAAGGGGTTGTTCCACTCGGATCAGGAGCTCTTCAACAATGGGTCTGCCGACTCCCAAGTAAGGGCCTACAGCTCCAGCCAGAGCACCTTCTTCTCCGACTTCGTCACGGGCATGATCAATATGGGGGACATCAGCCCCCTAACAGGCTCCAGTGGTGAGATCAGAAAGATCTGTAGTAAGACTAATTAGGTGTGATAAACTCCATCTCCTCTCTTGATATAAATTAATGAGGAGGAAAGGGGTTTGAAGTTCTTGTGAGATCTCTTTCTTGTCCTAAAAGTTCTATTGGCTCTAAATTTGCAAGAAAATTTTCTTTGTGAGATTATTGAAGCATATGAGGTTGAATTAGAACCACCACTTTGTATCAAGAATTATTCGGATTTCTAATGAATGCTTTATCTTTTATTTAATTAGTGTTATCGTATTTCTAATAGAAGATCCATCATACTTCTATTGGGACATGAATAATCATTCTTTTATGTGTAACACCATGAGCCTGAGAAAATGCTTAACTTCTCCAAGCTCTTTTCTATTAAGCGAATTAATCAAGCCAACTAGCTACGTATCTAACTATTGCTTGCTTTCAAGTTTGATCCGTATTTTAAAGGTTTGAGTTTGTTGGAGTGACTGAGTATCCACTTTGAATTAGGGATTATATCATCTTAAACAATTGCTCAACTCAGATAGAACTCTCTCACTCATGTGGTCCAGACGCATATGCCACAAATGTGATAATATTAACTCCTGATCTTCTGACGAACTAGAAACAGCTGCATTGCCTATAATTGTTCTCCTAGAAAGAATGTAAAGGCTTTCGACTTTATCACCCTTCATAACGTTTATAATCCCAAAAGATACATGCAAGACTCCACTTTGAGCAGTGAATTTGCAACCCAATGACTCCAAGATACCAAGAGAGATCAAATTCTTTGGTAACTCAGGAACGTGCCTAACATTAGTCAAAGTCCTCACAATGTCATCATACATACGGATCATGTTTTTTTTCTTTTCAACCGTCTTGCATTAGTTATCATTATACATCAAGATTGTAACACAAGTCACCTCTTAATATGAATTAAATCAATCTCGATTGGGACACACATGATAGTAGTAGCCAGAATCTAAATCTGTTGGGATTATTCTACTCTATTATGACATGCAAAAGATGACTAGCAAGATAATAACAAGGTTACAAATCTAGTTTAGAAAACAGTAGAATTGAGGGGTTTAGCATGCAATGGTTGACACAACAATCAAACAAGGTTTAGGTAAGATCCTAAAGCCTTTTACAGATATGAAAAAGGGAAAGAGAGTGAAGGAGAAAATATAAACTTAGCAGTAGTCGAGGTGTGCTAGCACAATGCCCTGAAGCTATTTTGATACCTCGGTATGTGCTTGAAGGCTTCCGACGAACGCTCTCCAGGGTACAATGACTAGACTCCTTTCAAGTACCAAAGGGAACCCTTTTAGGAGTCTCAGAGTACTCCAGACAGCAACCGAATAATGAACAAGAGAAAGAAACAAAGAGAGAGAGACAGATATAGAGAGAGAGGAGAGAGCTATTGGCCTTTGATTCTTTATTTCTAGCTTCATTGGACCCTCTATTATATAAAGGTCCTTTGCCATAACGTTCTCCCACTCATAGGCCATCGGATGAAGCAACGGTTCCAACACTAAAGAACATTCACTGCTCTATTGAGTGTAACAGTTGCATGCGTCAAGGCAGAGGTCTAGGTTCAATGAACCTAACTTAGCCTCGTGAAGTGTGTAACGGTAATAATAACTCTCTATTAAAATTTAAAAAATAATGTAAAAGAAGACCCAAAACTGTTGGAAATAAATCCATGATAGAGGCCCGAAGCGGAAGCAAAGTGAAGGTCCGAGGACCGTAGGCGGTGTGCGTTACATATCAAAATTTTCATCGAAATGATCTACATATGCGTGTATGAAACTAGCATGGCAACTACGCGAACCCCTAACGACGATCTAACGCAAAAGAACAATCTAGCATGTATGCATGTTCTTATTATGTTAGATCTACTTGTTAGAGATCATACCTGCGTGCGGAATCTTTCACCGCGACAAATTTCTTCTTTGTCGATGGAGACGGGCTACGGATCTGCTCGACATAGCTTCGGTGCGACGGCCATAACTTTCTGTTCCGAACTCCGATTGGGCTGAAATTTGGACTGTAGGTAGAAAACTTCGAGACGCAACTTTTGAAACAAGTTTCACGTCGTTTGGACTTCTATAGCTACCAGAATCATAAAAACAACGCTGATTTTCTGTACAGATTCTGGACAGCAAAAGGTTGCGGGAGACGCCTTCTAGTTCACCCGATCTCACACGATGCACGGCACTTCGTCGATGGATCTCTGAGTGCCTCCATACGACGAGCCTTCTCCTTCTACGAAACACCACGTGAGGAAGACGAGTCGCCATCCAATGGCGCAAGCAAGGGAGAGAGAGACGAGAGAGGAGATGCGAAGAGAGGAGAGGGGGTGGCTAGGGTTTCCCCCATGGCTTGGGCCGGCCCTAGGGCTTGCATGGCTCATTAATTTCTTTCCCCCCTCTCTCCCTATGCCTTATATAGGGCCGGCCTTATCCTTACGGATAAGCCTAGCGGATAGGATTGACTGATTCAAACCTCTCCCTATATATCTCTTCTTTTATCTCTATCTTTTCCTTGTTTTCGAAAAACGGTCAAAACCAGCCCGTTTTCTACGCCTCTTGACCGACTCTTTCATCGGAGGTAACAACCTCCTGAAACTAATAGGGCCGGCCTTGACCAGTCTCTCAACACTCAGGGCCGGCCCCCTTAGTGCATAGTGGCGTATGGTATGACCAAAACGCCCTTATGTCACTAGTTGGCCGTTCCTCATGTACGAGACTTTGCTAGGCACACATAAGTGAAGTGCACCAGTGATTTCACTATTCTCTGAGGTTCCCATAGGGTGCCCCTAGTGAAGTCAACTAGTCAACTCGCAATATATCCCGGTGCATTGCACCCATGTGGCAAAGTCCACTTATGACAAGGAATTGCTACATGCGTCTCTGCACTAACCTAGGGTTTCCCCTTAGTGCACACACGTAGCTACGCATCTACCGTGCACTAGTGCGAAGCACTCACGGAGCGTAGGCTTGGACTTCTCGCTTCCTCAACTACGTTCTGTGTTTCGACGAGATGGTATAAGAACCATACACAATGTCGATAAGGTGGAACCTTCAGGGACCAGGGTTCATGGCTTCCAACTCAGACTCGATCGACACACTACCCGAGTGTACCATCGATCCTTGAGTCCGAGTTAACCCGCATAGCCACCCAGAGTGCGACGCAGGCTGCACTCCAATTCCCCCAGACTTACTATGTTCTCTCTCATACCCCTGCTCTCCGCTTAGTATGGTAAACCCGATGTCCCTCCACTTGGTGCCATGATGCAACTCGAGCGGTGGAGAATACCGTCAGACTCGAGTGCTCATATGACTCGGTTCCTTCCAGGTTGACCACATACATCGTACCTCCGATTACTCTGACGAGCAACCGGATCCGTCATCAGTCCAACTGATGACCACCTAGCCAAGGTTTAATACGACGTAGGTCAGACCAAGGAACGCAGCTCCCGTTAGGGGTGTGGATAGCCTGCAGGAGTGACACGCTGATGCAACGCCAGCTGGGTAACCCAGTACACCGTGGTTTTGGATCACTGCATCCGGATCCTCACACATTGGTGCGCCAAAGCACCACACAACTGGTTAGTCCACCAGACATAGTTCCTCAGGGTTTAGGACCGTTTTATCCTAAGCAGAAACACGGTTTAGTACACCGATGTCTGCTCATCGATCTGTGCACCGTGTTGGTTCCGTTCGGCCACAGAAACTGTGCCTGGTAATGACCGTGGTGGAGACACCCACGCTCTGTCATCCCAACAACTTATCCTGATAGGGCGACCAACCCTTATCAGAGCTGCGAACGTATTTAGGTTACATGGGACCAGTCCCTTGAGTCTCCCACTCAAGTGGATTACCATGTAGCCATGGCTCTCTGTTCTGTTATCAGAACACGTACTAAGGTACGTACCAATATGCATTCCTATACTATCAACCATACATAGCTGAACTATAGGTTTTACGAGCTGTAGACCTCACCAATTCTAACAATAACTCGAAGCCCATTTGCCTCCACGCAGCATGCGAGCCATGGCCTTGGCCTCGGTATGGCCCATCACGGCACGGCTCGGCGCGCATGCTCGCGTGCGTGTGTGGTGGGCTATAACATGGCTCTTGGGAAACTCAAAATCGATTTTTCATTCTCATAAATCAAAACTAAGTTTTAATTTGCTAACAATTCCCCACAGAATGAAAATATCAAAAATCAAACCGAACAAAATTGTCTGTAGTACTTATGAAAACTATATATTGGCATAAGGTGTCTTTCGACTTGAACCTTTGCTTAGTATAGACTTGCATGACTTACAAGCTAACAATGAACTTACTTCTTAAACTGTACCGCTATATATTATAAATCTAGTCTACAGGTCTCACCCGTACCATCAAAATCATCATTGAGTCCTATGTGGTTGTGCTCTTTATGGCCATGAGCCATCTCCAGTTTTTATATATATTCTAGAGAATTGGCCTCAAAACTCATAGAAACAACTACACTTCTATACTCATATAGGTGTTTACTATCAAGAGTACTTTGTATCTATATACCCCATTGGTATACCAACTTTAGTTAGTATTAAGAGCCTAAAACTCAGCCTCTTCGTGATACAAAATGTGCTACCACATCATAGGGCGAGGTAAAATGATTGGTTGCACCCCCACAAGTCCCTCGAATAAAATGTTATCCCTTTGAACCTCAATTATAGGATCTTCAGTTATGTGGGCTGGGTTAAATTTATTGGATACTTATTAGTTTATAGGCCTCAATGCCATCCCCCTCGATGTACTTAGAACCAACCCTCTAACTAGTCCTTTAGTTAAGGGATCTGCTAAATTATCCTTTGACCTAACATAGTTAATGACAATTATCTCGTCTTTCAACATCTATCTAACCGTTTTATGTCTACGACGAATATGTCATGATTTTTCATTATACGAGTTATTTCTGGTCCTCATTATAGCTGCTTGGCTATCACAATAAATTGGGACAGTGAAATAGACTTTGGCCAAAAGAGAATATTCATAATGAGATTTATTAGCCATTCACCCTCTTCACTAGCCTTCTCTAGGGCTATGAATTCCGACTCCATTGTAGATTGGGCAATGCATATTTGTTTGGATGATTTTTAACAAAATGCACCTCCTCTAATGATAAATATATACATACTAGTGGATTTGGATCCTAATGAATATGTAATCTAGTTAGCATCGTTGTACCATTCTAGGAAGAAAATTTCTTAATCTAAGGTATATTTTAAATACCTCAGAACTCAGTATAAATCATCTTAATGCTCTTGGCTAGGGTTAATAGTGTATCTACTAAGTCTACCTATCACATAGGCAATATCAGTCTCGTGAAGTTCATGATATACATGAGACTACCAATTATCATGGAATATTTAAGTTGAGATTCTCTAGGCCCTAAATTCTTCTTTAGGTGTACTGAAGGATCATATCGCGTTCTAGCAAGTCGACAATCAAACTGACCGAACTTTCTAAGCACTTTCTCGATATAGTAGGATTGAGATTGAGCTTTATGATTAGAGCATTAATGTAACATATTTATACCTCTAAATCTATGCTTTATTACCCTCTTTTATACCATTATAAGTACTCTTATGCGTGTATGTCTAACTTGTAGTAAATCAAGCCATCGCATGAAAAATGGTTCAAACGGAGCAAATTAAAGAAAAAACAAAAAGAAAAGCTAATTTATAGTAAATCTTGGATTTTTTATTGGATTTTGGGATACCATAAAAATATAGGGTTTATCGAGAGCTTTAAAACAAGCTCAAGAACACCTATTTCTGACAACCGAGCGAAAAGTTATGTCCAAAATAAATTTGCATCGCATGGCTGAAACAGTGAGCAGTGCACTACCAATCGATCGGGCCCGAAGCCCAGTCAATTGGATGTGAATGAATCAGCTACATATACACATTTGCTTGCGTATTGCGATGGAGTTTCTTGCAGAAAAACCCTAGGATGATCCCAGACTTACAAATAGATGTTTTGGGACCTAAAAACCCATCTTTTGGAGCCCGAAAGCCATCGCGGAGAGAAGAGCGGAGCTTGTGTCTATGGCTACATCGTGGAGCTTTTTTGCAATCATCATCATGCTCGGCTAAAGGTCTCCTCTAGGGTTTTGATGAAATCCTAACCTAGTAAACTATAATTTTTATATCTTTTTAGGGTTTTTAGTATTCTTCTATGAATTGTTGCATGGTCTGTGATGAACAATGAATCGTTTTAGTTGATTTATGATATAAATCATTATGCGTTTGTTATAATTATTCTTATCGAAGATTACATGTATCATGGGTTTTATTATATGGTTAAATCTTTGACTATTATGCAATTGATGATATTATCTTTGGATGGATCATGCTTAGGGAAGACGATTTGTGCCCGGGAGGACGGATCGTGCCAACCAAAGATGGCCCATACCATCGATGCATGTGTATTATTCATCATAGTTTATCTTTCATGCTTATATCCTATGATTATCATGCAATGTTATAAATAATCTATAAGCACACCTTTGGATGAATTATGCTTAGGGAAGACGGTCCGTGTCTAGGAGGATGGATCGTGCCAACCGAAGATAGTTCTCCAATTGTATCTTTGGATGAGTCATGCATCGGTAAGACGATCTGTACCCAGAAGGATGGATCGTGCTAACCAAAGATGGCCCCTCCCATTGATACAATTGTAGAGTACTTCAGTGACCCCATCATGGCTTCTAGTCGTGGTGGGTCAAATCTATATAAGAGACTAAATCTGAAAATTGGCATGAATAACTTAGTTGCTAGACTAGTGGTGGATTCGCCGCCCTAGACCTTCTCCAATTGATATCTCATCCCACCTTAATCTCGTTTTGTTATTGCTTTACTTTACTTTGTTTAACAAAATCAAATCCTTTTTCCTAAACCAATCTAAAACTTATAGTTTGAATCTAGTAACCATTGCACAATCCCAAAGAACGACCCAATATTGAACCCTATAAGTACAACACAACTAGCAAAGATGTCGGTAGTGGTCAGAAGCGATCATAAATTTTGGCGCCATTACTGAAAATTGCCACGATGGTAGCTAGAACTTGAAAAATAATTTTTATTTCGGTTTATAATTTAGGATCTCTCTTCTTTGTTTCTCTCTGTGACTCTTTTGTGTTTATTTTGCTAGAACTTTTGTAAGGAAGTAAGGACTCTGACAGTAACTAAGGATTCATGATCGTCAACCTTCTACCGAGTTTGAGCTTTAGGCTCATTAGTATGGTTGGTACCATCAATCAAGAGTTTTCGTTCTTTCCTTCTCTTTGGTAGTTCATTCATCTCTTTGCTTTCTTTTAGATTTGTTTCATAGTAATTCACCTTGCTTTCTGTTTTGCTTCAAAAATAAAAAACTTAAAAAAAATAATAGTATTAATTATTTTTTGCTTGGAATTTATTTGCTTAGGTATTAATAATCGTAATTTTAGTTCTACTTTACTTTCGTTTTCTTTACTTGGCATGCTTAGTATTCGTAGTTTAAACCTTGATCTAGTGCCTTTAGATCTAAACATTAACCATAGAAAATTAAAGATGGCTAACATTGAAGAAAATTTATTTAGTAAACTTAAGAAGTACTATGCTCTCACAGTTTACACATTCTCCTTCTGTATTGGATTACCGGCTAATAAATCAAACCACTATGAGATTAAGTCTAACATCATTAAAATGTTATCATCTTTTCATGGGCTTAGTGATGAGGATCTATATAAGTATCCTGATGAATTCTTAGAGATTTTGTCACACCTCGGATCCGACTACAAGGGTAAACCAGTTAAACCTGGGGGTGATGGGGTTTTAAGGATAAATCTGTTGGAATTGGATCCGCTTATCAGAGTTGCAGCGGAAGCAAAAGATAGATCCGAAGATCATACGGTGTATATTCATTATAATTAATTCTACAAAATAATCTACATACAAATCTATGATCTTAGCATATGTCCGGACACCCTAGAGGCATACTACGATCTACGGAAGACATGCATGCATCTAGTTAGATATTTAGAATCATCATACCTTATGGATCTATGATCCGGAGATGACAGAACGATGAAGAACCGTACTTGAATCGCAAGGGAAACTATCGGATAGCACCTTGTCCTTTGCAAATTGAAGAATCCTCAAAATCCCGCTCTGAGTGCAAGGATTACGAGCCGACGGAGGAATCCATTGCGAAGACGATGACTAGCCGCGAGATCTCCTCCTTCTCTTTCTCTCTTCTTTCTTCTCCTTCCTTTCTCTTTATTTTCCTTTTTTCTTCCTCTTTCTTCCTTGGCCGAAACCACAAAGAGGAGGAGAGGGGAGAAGTTCGGATTTTCTAGAGAGGGGGAGCACTAAAGGCCGACCCCTCCCCCTCTATTCTATATATAGGGCCGGTCTCCTAGTGCCATGCGCAAGCTAGGGCCGGCCCTAATGAGATTAGGATGAGGGGGGGTCGGTTTTAGGGTTTCCAAGTGTCTATCGTGAACTCTGGACGAAAACGCCCCTCACGAAAAGTGAAAAACTGAAAGAGAGACTGAGTAAGGTGCGCTACTCGGAATCGAGTTCCGTCAGCGCCTATGAGCTCCTAGAATTATTCCGCTCATTCTAAGATCCATATTCAATATGTTCTGAGCCATATTTTAGTATTTACCAAAATACCCCTACGACTCGTAACACATGTGAATTAGGTTGTTAGGCTCTGGGCTTGCGCTCCATCGCGCTACTTCGCATCCAACATATCCAACCAGGTCGGGGAACAATTCCTATATGCAACAACAGGGTGGAACCTTCAGGGTTCGGGATCTCTAGCTCCAACCGGATCCCTGATTAACTGTTCCGGTGACACACCGAAAGTTCCGTTAATCAGCCCTAATCCGATTAACCCGTGTAGCCACCCAGAGTGCGATGCGAGTTGAACTCTAGTGATCCTAAACTTATGTTACTCCCTCGTAACCCTGTTCTCTACTATACTCCGATAATTCTTAGTCCCTTCTATTTCTGGTGCCATGATATGACTCGGGTGGTGGGGAGCACCGTTAGATCCTGATCGATCATCTGACTAGGGTTTGATGACTTGTCATCTATAACACCACACACCTTCCGGTGCTATACCTATCATCCGGAACATCGTCAGTCATACTGACAACCACTAGGCCTGGGTTAATTGTGTGGACAGATTGACTCATCAATATGCACCCATCCAACACTGGACGTTGGATAACCTGTACGGATTACATGTCACTCAAACACCAGCCGGGTAACCCAACGTACCGTGGTATTGGACTATGGAAGGTCCACACACGTTGGCACATCAAAGCACCACACAACTGGTTGGCCCAGTGAACATGGTCCCTTAGGGTTAAGGACAGATTATCTATAGTAGTAAGACGGTTTATGCATTAGTGTCTGAATCATTGAACTGTGCACTGTCTTGGTTCCTGTTCAACACGATCATCGTGCTTGGTCAGGTGAATGGGAATCCCACGTTCCCGTGGTAGAGACTTCACCACATCCTCTACCTGCCAACAGCTTGTTCTCGATGAAGCGACCGGCATCACCTAAGCTGTGAACTAGTTCTAGGTCTACACAAAACTGGTCCACTGGATCTCCCAAGCATGGATCCACCATGCGCCTCAGTGACCAAAGTCATCTTTATTAATGTTAATATAGAAAATCCACGCTAAGGACACACGAGCTACAACAATCTCCCACTTGGCCTAGCAGAGAATAACAGTCTTAACTCCCATGGCATCCACGTGCTTCTCAAAAGCCTTGGTCGGTAACACCTTTGTGAAAGGGTCCGCCATGTTATCTGCAGACGCCACCTGAGTCACTGCAACCTCCCCTCGCTTCTGCAAGTCCCGGATAATATAGTATTTCCGCTCGATATGCTTGCTCTTCTGGTGATATCTTGGCTCCTTGGATTGTGCTACTGCTCCACTATTGTCACAGTAAAGGATAATAGGATCTTGAGCTCTCGGTACGCATCCTATGTCCGTGAGGAATTTCTTGAGCCATACCGCCTCCTTAGTTGCTTCGTACATCGCAACGTACTTAGCCTCTGTCATCGAATCCGTGATGCATCCCTGCTTCATGCTCCTCTAACTGACAGCTCCTCCTCCTAATGAAAACATAAACTCTGACGTCAATCTCCTGGATTCTGAATCTGATGCAAAGTCAGAATCCGTATATCCAATCGGCATCAGTTCCTGTGAAAAGTAAACTAACTCATAATCTCTCGTCCTACGGAGATACTTGAGTATACTTTTCACAGCAGTCCAGTGCCCTGGACCTGGATTTGATTGATACCTACCCATCATGCCTACTGCATAGTATATATCTGGTCTCGTGCACTGTATAGCATACATCAGACTCCCTACAACCGAAGCATAAGGTATCTTCTGCATCTCTGCCCTCTCCTCAGGAGTCTTAGGATCCTGATTCTTGGACAATTTCATTCCATGTCTGAATGGAACCAGTCCCTTCTTGGAGTTGTGCATACTAAATCTAACCAAGATAATATCTATGTAGGCTGACTGTGATAGCGAGAGAGTCTTGTTCTGGTGATCTCAAGTTACCTTGATCCCCAGAACATAACTCGCTTCACCCAGGTCTTTCATGTCAAATTGAGAGGATAACCACACCTTCACTGTAGACAACGTTCCAATATCGTTTCCAATGAGCAGGATATCGTCTACGTAAAGCACTAGAAAAACTACTGCAGTCTTATCGCTCCTTTTATAAACACATGGTTCATCCACGTTCTGCTCAAATCCATAAGACTGGATAGCCTGATCAAAACGCATGTTCCAACTTCTGGATGCTTGCTTCAGTCCATAAATGGACCTTTGCAACTTGCACACCAGACTTTCCTGACCTTTTGCGATAAAGCCTGAAGGCTGAGACATGTAGATGTCTTCTTCCAAATCCCCGTTGAGGAATACGGTCTTGACGTCCATTTGCCAGATCATAATGGGCTGTAATGGACAAGAGGATCCGGATAGACTTAAGCATAGCCACTAGCGAAAAGGTTTCGTCATAGTCGATCCCTTCTCGCTGGGTATAACCCTTAGCGACTAGTCTAGCTTTATAAATCTCAACGGTACCATCTGGACCTCTTTTCCTTTTGTACATCCACTTACACCCAACAGGTTTAATATTGTGAGGTGGTGTTACAAGTGTCCAGACCGAGTTTTGGGACATCGATGTCAATTCTACCTCCATGGCTTCCTGCCATGCTGCATGGTCAAAGGATACCATCGCTTCGTCATAGTTCAGAGGATCATCCTCCTGAAACTCTGGATCTACGATAAAGGCTTCTCCAATGTATCTATCAGGAGCACTTATGGTCTCCTACTGCGATGAGCCTGCGGTGGTTCCATAGGAGTCGATTCTACAGTGTCGTTTATCTTAGTGGTATCGGCTCCCACTACGTTTTATGTCTGCGTACTCCCATCAGTACCAAGCAATTCTTCAAGAACTACTTAACTGGTGGGCTTATGGTCTATTAAATAATCCTGGTCTAGAAATACGGCGTTCGTCGAGACAATAACCTTTCTATCCTTAGGATCATAAAATAAACCACCCTTTGTCCCTTTTGGATATCCAATGAATAGATATACCTTAGTTTTTGACTCCATCTTATCTTGCTTGTCCTTCCGCACATGTACTGGACAACCCCAAATCCTAAAGTGTTGTAAGCTTGGCTTTCGCTTCAACCACAGCTCCCGAGGAGTTAGGGGTACTGACTTTTATGGAACAAAGTTCAAAGTATATACTGCCGTCTCTAGGGCATATCCCTAAAAACTAAGTGGCAATGTGGCATAACTCATCATAGTCCGAACCATGTCTAACAAAGTTTGGTTTCTCCTCTCAGATACACCATTTGTTGTGGTATCCCTGGTGCAGTCAATTGGGATACGATCCCATGCTCACGTAGGTACCCAATAAATTCATCCGATAGGTATTCGCCTCCTCGATCTGATCGAAGAGACTTAATACTTTTACCCGTCTGCTTTTCTGCTTCAGCTCTAAACTCCTTGAACTTATCAAATGATTCAGACTTCCGCCGTATTAGGTATATGTATCCAAACCTTGAGTGATCATCCGTGAAGATGGGAAAATACTCGAAGCCTCCTATGGTACAGATATTTATTGGCCCACATACATCAGTGTGTACCAACTCTAATACCTCCTTAGATCTGCTACCTTTGGCTCGGAAAGATCTTTTAGTCATCTTGCCTTCCAGGCAAGACTCACACGTCGGTAGGCTTTCTTAAATATCTGGACTTAAAAATCCTACCTTAACCAACCTATGAATCCTGTCTGAGGCTATGTGTCTAAGCCTTAGGTGCCAAAGGAGTGTTGGATTATCTGAGGGATTTTTCCTTTTAGATGAATTAACCACATAAGTTTCAGTTATGTTATCTTGCTTATGATTGGAGTTAATTATATAGAGACCATTCTGTATCTTTCCCTTATAATTAAATAATGGAACCATTCAATTTAATTGACACACTAGAAGCATCAAATAAAACTGAAAACCCTTCATTATTCAATAAGGAAACATAAATTAAATTTCGTCTCAAGGACGGTATATAAAGTATGTCTCTAAGTAACAAATTTCTTCCATCAAGAAATTGCAAGACGATATCTCCAGCTGCTTCAGCCTCTACCACGGCCTCAGTTTCCATGCTTAGGATCATCTCCCCATCACCCAGTTTCCTTGTCTCCTTGAACCCCTACAAATTATTGCAAGCATGGTTAGTGGAACCAGAATCCACAATCCATGAAACTGGAGAACAACTGGATGCTACAAGGGATTCCACTATGTGGATTTGAGATATACCTATCTTAGCCTTCTTGGGAGCCATGCGACAGTCGCCCTTCTAGTGCCCCTTCTTGCCGCATCGAAAACATTTTCCTTTGGGCTTCGCCGGACCATTCTGCTTAGGAACCTGCAACTGCACCTGGCCCATCTTCACGGGCTTCTTATACTTTCTTTTCTGAAACTTGCCTTTGGCTTTCAGAGAAGAATTCCGCTCTACGTTCAGGGATTGGCCTCCTGCCTTTATCCCGTCCTCTACCGCCTGGAGCGTCGCTAGGAGCTCTGCGTTAGACATCTCCAACCGGTTAAGGTTAAAGTTGGTAACGAAGCCCTCAAATGTTCATGACAGAAATGCGAGAAAAATATCAGTCTGGATCTCTACATCCAAGATGACATCGAAGGAACCAAGCTTATTCACATAGCCAAAAAATTTCAGCATATGATCCCGAACTAAAGTCCCCTCTGCCATCTTTGTGAACACCAATTTCTTAATGGTCAGGTAACGAGTTACCCGACTACGACCCTCGAACATTTCCTTTAGGTAGAGCATCAAGTTTGAAGCGAAGGTCATGTCTTTGACTTGCTTCTAAAGGACGGTCTACAAGGATGCCATTATGTAGCACTTGTACATCTTATCAGCATCTAGCCGGTCTTTCCATTCCTTCAATTGAGCCTCAGTTGCACTTGGTCCCGACATTTCCGATTGAGGGGTACTTAGGGCAATTGTGTGTTTGCCAACCCTTAGGACGAGAATCAGGTTACGCTTCCAGTTCTCGTAGTTTGGTCCGGTAAGTTTGTTATCATTAAGTATGGAGGTAATGGGGTCGAGCTTGGTCATGATTTCTGTAAATAATGCTTCAAATCAAAATTAGGGTTTACTACAATCTATTTCATGGAATTTAGAAATAGATAATGTTTACTCTAGCCGCTATGTCTTCACTACCTCAAGTGGAGACATCCAGGAATCTAAATTCCTTGGGCTCGAGCACTGAGACTATCGGTCTTGAATTTGAGACAGTATCTCGGTGAGAGCATGCAACCTCTTCTGCCAACGGGGTTTTTACGACCCAATCTTCATCAGAATTACCCATGGTAAACTGAAAGACCTCCCAGTCTCCTTTTGACTAGCTTTATGTGACCCGCGTGCGCAGCAACGACGACTTCACACAAGCTTTTGGATGCTTCCCACAAATCTAGGTGGTATCGATAGGGGGGTTCAAAGGCTCCCGCGGTGCAGGAAAAAATCGTCACCCACTGCCACCGGCATCCTCCATGTCCCGAAGGAAACTACTAAGCAAACCAGCATGGAAGGAAACACAACCTCACCCGGTGGGAATATCGAGCTACGTACCTCCCACCCAGACCCTTAGTCGGTTGATTGTGGAAGCCAGGGGCTCCTCTTTGGAGGGAACCTCTTACATATCCCTTCTTTATGAGGTTTTATGCATATCTAGAAAGGTCACGACCTCCTAGACTTAGACCCCGGTCTATCGTGCTTCCACTAGGATTACAAACCTTCCCATAAAGCATTAGTATCCTCAAAAAATATCATAGTCCCTACCTTTAATACTCAGCTTTTGCCTTTCTTGCAAGGATCACATTACATAGATTCCAAGGATCCCGATACTTCACTAGTTTGCCCATAATCCTAAGATCTGGAGCCTAGCCTAAGGTCGATGTGGAAAGGACTCCCACTACGATGACGCCTCGTTCATAATTTGATGCCTGATGTCATAGTAGACCTTATCTCATTATAGGTTTCGATTCTGGCCAAATAGGAACATCCGACAACCTCCGCCAGACCTCAACCTAATGGTGGCATAACCAAATCATGATGAGTTCATACTACCATCAAACGTCATCAAGAAACGGATATCACACAGTGAAATCCTAACCTAACTTGGTCGCTAGGACCACGTGGGGAAAGGGCATCCCACTAGGGTTATCATACTTCTTATAGAGACATTAGTTATCTCTAAACAAATCTAGCACTGCGTCTATCTCGGTGCACAATAGTTGGCTACCTGAACTACCACGAGGGCAGTTACCACCTTTTATTTTAGCTAGCCACCGGATTCGCACGTGTTAGAACTATATAGAGACACCGATGAATCCATAAGCTTAGTACTAACCCTAAGCCTGATCTAGAGACAAACTCACAAGCAAGATAGAAAGTCATATTATCATCGGGGTTCTCTAAATACTAAGTAAAGAGAAACAACAGAAAAAACATCCAAACTGAATCAAGTCCAGGGTCCGACCCCTGAACCTGAATAGCACAACCATGATATCCTGCTCTTCCGTTCTGCACGATCTCTGACGACGTTTCCGATCATCGCCAACGTGTACACTTTCGCCGGGTCTTTGCACGCCATGGTACCGCTTGCCCGAACCATGGATGTAGCATCATCTCCTTCTTCCTATGACTGAAAAACTAACACGCTCCGAGCAAGTGCTCTTTCGTGTACAATTTCGCTAGAAAGAAAAGGAAACAATCCTAGAAACATGGCCAGGGAACCGAGGATGGTCAACCCCCACCCCCGCCCATCTAGAGCCTTAAAAAACCACAAGCACAATAATAATCAATGCAAAATTAAATCCAGAGTTCGACCCCCGGAAGCATGTACTATTCAGTGCGGCACCTGCAAAAAGACGATATATAGCACAATTCATATGCATGATCTATGCCGAACCTCGACGAAAACATATGCCATCATATATTCACATGATATTTTCACGAATTGATGCATAAAACACATACCAAAGCATGCTTTGATACCAATTGTTGGAATTGGATCCGCTTATCAGAGTTGCAGCGGAAGCAAAAGATAGATCTGAAGATCATATGGTGTATGTTTCATTACAAATAATTCTACAAAACAATCTACATACAAATCTATGATCTTAGCATATGTGTGGACACCTTAGAGGCATACTACGATCTATGAAAGACATGCATGCATCTAGTTAGATGTTTAAAATCATTATACCTTATGGATCTATGATCCGAAGATGACGGAACGATGAAGAACCATACTTGAATCGCAGGAAAACTGTCGGATAGCACCTTGTCCTTTACGAATTGAAGAATCCTCGAAATCCCGTATCTGAGTACAAGGATTACGAGCCGATGGAGGAATCCGTTGCGAAGACGATGGCCAGCCGTGAGATCTCCTCCTTACCTTTCTCTCTTCATCTTTCTCCTTCCTTCCTCTTTCTTCTTCCTTCTTCTTCCTCTTTCTTCCTTGGCCGAAACCACAAAGAGGAGGAGAAGGGAGAGGTTCAGATTTTCTGGAGAGGAGGAGCACTAAAGGCCGGCCCCACCCCCTCCATTCTACATATAGGGCCGGTCTCCTAGTTCCATGTGCAAGCTAGGGCCGGCCTTAATGAGATTAGGATGAGGGGGGGTTGGTTTTAGGGTTTTCAAGTGTCTATCGTGAACTCTAGACAAAAACGCCCTTCATGAAAAGTGAAAAACTGAAAGAGAGACTGAATGAGGTGCGCTACTAGGAATCGAGTTCCGTCAGCACCTATGAGCTCTTGGAATTATTCCGTTCATTCTAAGATCCATATTCAATGTGTTCTAAGCCATATTTCAGTATTTACCAAAATACTTCTACGGCCCATAACACATGTGAATTAGGTTCTTAGGCTCCGGGCTTGCGCTCCATGGTGCTACTTCGCATCCAACGTATCCAACCAGGTCAGGAAACAATTCCTATACGCAACGACAGGGTGGAACCTTTAGGGTTCGGGATCTCTAGCTCCAATCGGATCCCTAATTAACTATTCCGGTGACACACCGAAAGTTCCGTTAATCAGCCATAATCTGATTAACCCGCGTAGCCACCCAGAGTACGACGCGAGTTGAACACTAGTGATTCTAAACTTATGTTACTCCTTCGTAACCCTGTTCTCTACTATACTCCAATAATCCTTAGTCCCTTCTATTTCTGGTGCCATGATACGACTCGGGCAGTGGGGAGCACCGTCAGATCCCGATCGATCATTTGACTAGGGTTTGATGACTTGTCATCTATAACACCACACACCTTCCGGTGCTATGCCTAGTATCCAGAACATTGTTAGTCATACTGATAACCACCAGACCTGGGTTAACTGTGTGGACAGATTGACTCATCAAAACGCACCCATCCAACACTGGACGTCGGATAACCTGTAGGGATTACATGTCACTCAAGCGCCAATCGGGTAACCCAACGTACCGTGGTATTGGACTAAGGAAGGTCCGCACACGTTGGCACATCAAAGTACCACACAACTAGTTGGCCCAGTGAACATGGTCCCTCAGGATTAAGGATAAATTATCTATAGTAGTAAGACGGTTTATGCATCAGTGTCTGAATCACTGAACTGTGCACCGTCTTGGTTCCTGTTCAACATGATCATCGTGCTTGGTCAGGTGAATGGGAATCCCACGTTCCCGTGGTGGAGACTTCACCACATCCTCTACCTGCCAACAGCTTGTTCTCGGTGAAGCGACCGGTATCACCTAAGCTGTGAACTAGTTCTAGGTCTACACAGAACTGATCCACTGGATCTCCCAAGCATGGATCCACCATGCGCCTCAGTGACCTACTGTGTTCCCTAGGGTCCTTTTATTATATGAGTATTATCATATACCAGAGTAGTATTCTAATTAAAGCAATAACCAAAGTCATCTTTATTAATGTTAATATAGAAAATCCACGCTAAGGACACACGAGCTACAACAAAATCAGGGTTATAAGGTCGCGAGGTTGATTTTATTATTCTATTATTTATTACTAATTTATCATGAACTACTTACTAGCTGATGAGATACGGCTTTGAGGAGAAGCCTTCCAATAGCTTGGCCTTGAGGAAAGGCTTATCGGGCATGAAGCTTGAGGAGAAGCTTACCAGGTAAACATTATTGATTCTGGCATTATTCAGAGCATCTAAAATATAGTTCCACAGTTATTACATAATCAATTGGATATAACACAAAAATTAACTAACATCTCTAGTTCCTTTCTCTCTCAACCGCTAAACACCTCTAGGAAGCACTTGTGAAGGCTTTATAGTACCTGAAAAGAGTGTGCAATAATGGGGTGAGTTTACAAAAGTAAACTTAATGAACAGTTAACCCTAAACTAGCTAGGGTAAACTATAGTCGTCCCGCCCTCCTAGAAGTCTACGCGGGCGATAACACATAAATACATATATTCCAAGTAAGGCAGTTCAACTAGCTAATATGGCAGTTCTACTATATTACAACTACAACTAGTAAATATAAGACAAGTTATCATCCAGATTTAAGTGTATGCACTAATCACCGAAGGTTAGTTCTACCTACTCCTAAAGTGAACCAATAGTTTTCTAACTGAGTCTGCTAATAGAAACCTGGGTCCAAGCGTACCTAGAGAGCCTGAAATACCCATATAGCCATAAGGGGGCTTGGTCTTTCACCATGGGGCACTCCCGCCCAGCTTACTTCTTCGGGGTCATTACCCAGGGGTAAATTACTAGGCCGCTCGGGCTTTACCATATGTCCAATCCTGTGACCTTACCTACTTTATTCGGATTATGCACAGGCGGTGGCTCACCTCCCATCCTGTGCACTTGGGTCCCCTACCCATGCTCGTGAGTAGTGAGCATTCCCTCTGGGAAGAGAATCTTGACTGAGGAAGTACAACCACCGGTCTCTCCACTGAGACCACCAGCCTTCGTTGCTTAGTAGCAACTGGACTGCACCATGAGACCCATGGTCACCAAACACAGTCATTCAACAGAATATCAATAATTAATCAATACGAGTATCTACTTGTTTGCATGCATCCTAATATGAATCTAGGTTGAGCTAATCACTGTTACAGCTACCAAAATGCTACATGATCATTCAAAGGCAAGGGATAGTATGCCCACCTCCCATATGCAGTACCAGTTTTCCGGCTGCATGCATTGGATATACTATGCCACATACGTTTTTATTAATTATTTTATAGATACAACTATAATCTACTCTAACAATATTAGAATTAATGATGTTCACCTGGAAAGTAACTCGGTTGTCCTTGCTCCTCTCGGTTATCGGTTCAGTGTACCGTCGAAGGAGAAACTGATAACTATAGTTTAAAATGTATAAGTTGTTACCTTTATAAATTATTCAAACCAGGGATCTAAATAGTTTGATCTTGGGCTGAGGGACCCATTGGATCCGGTCTGGCTCAAATTCGACTTTGTTCGGAGGTTTTAGGGTTGAATCGGTAAAAACCAATCCACAGTTGGTTCAACATGGTAGAAGGGTCCTTAGGGTCCTAAACTAGGTTCAATACATATGTATCGAAGATCTGAGGACAATGCCATCGGTTTGTAGTTCTCGAGGAAGTAGTGGATCCATTCGGGAACTAATCGACGAGATCGTTGAACATCGACTACGTTAGACCCTCCAAACCAGATTACAACAATGAATTCACATTCAAAGAGGAGATGTACCAACGATTCATCTGCTAATTTGCAAAATAGACATATAGATTCCATTTGGGGGAGACACCTTGAGATATTTTGCCGGGTAGGAACTGCATTATGGATAGCCCTCCAAATAAATATTTGGATGCGAGGTGATAGGAACTTCGCCTTCCAAAACTGTTCCAACCACCAAACAGTTCCATGTATGATGTTAAGGCTTGGTGCTTATGAATGTAGATGGATCTATAAGCTGACTTCATAGAGAAATCGTCGGATTTGTTGAGAATCCAACAAAACTTATCCTCCATCATCAGATTACCAATATGGAGTCTACCAATGGTGCTCCAACTCACCTCATCAACGCCCAGATGTTCGAGTAGTCCAATGTTCCAAATGTTGGTGATAGGATCAATTAGGTCCTGGACCACTAATTGTTGATTACTGTTTGTGTTAATCCCCGATTGAAGCCAAAAACCAGAGAGGCTAGGGATCCACGGATCTCTAAAGGCCTTAATGTTGGCCCTATTGCCAAGCACCCAACACATCCCTCTCTTCGAGTCGATACAACTATCCAACATGCATTTCCAAATAGGTGAGTGATATTGTTGTTTCTTCAATTCCCAAAAAGAATATTTCCGAATGTATTTCTTAAGAAGTAAGGAGGACCACAATTTCTCTGGGTCTACCAGCAATCTCCCGCTCAACTTAAGAACAAGAGATCTACTGACCAATTCAATATCCTGGATCCCTAGCCCACCTTTTTCCTTAGGTTTGGAGAACTGTGTCCAAGCACAAAGGTATAGATGTTTCTTCTTTTCTGCAAAGCCCTACCAAAATTTCCTTTGAATGGTATTGACATTCTCTGTCACAGATTTAGGTAAGAGACAGGTGGATATGAAATAGGTGGACATAGATGAGAGAATCGATTTAACAGTACGACCAGCATGAGATAATGAATTGGCTTTCCATCCCTTCAGCTTTGCTTTCATTCTATCTGCAAGAATGAGGTAAGTAGCAACTTTGGATTTCCCAAGGAACAAGGAATTACCTAAATATTTCTCCTATTTCTCCATCAAGGACACCCCCATGATATTGGCGAGCTCGACTCGGTTTCTTCGGATCACATTTTTGCTGAAGAAAATATAAGACTTGTTGTGATTAATTAATTGTCCAGACCAACTGCTGTAGAGAGCTAGGGTGTCTTTGATGTTCTGGAGTTCTGTGTGATTGGCCCTACCAAAGATGATTAAATCATCAACGAACATCAGATGGGATATAGATAATCCTCTGACCCCAATTTTAATACCCTGAATTTTTTGGAGGGCTTTATCATTAGCCAAAAGACGAGATAAAACCTCCGAGCAGAAGAGGAATAGATAGGGAGAGAGAGGGCACCCTTGACGAGGACCTTTCTCTGACTTGAAGAGTCCTTCCGGTTGACCGTTGATAACAATAAAGAAGGCTGGGCTTAAGATGCAAGCATGGATAAGCCTGCAAAAATTTTGGGAGAACCCTAATCATTTAAGGATATTGAGTAGAAAGGCCCAATCTACTCTATCATAGGCTTTGGCCATATCCATTTTTAGAGCAAAGAGACCTCGCTTGCCGGTGGTGTGGCTATTGGTGTGGAAGATTTATTGGGCAATGATGGATCGAGTTATCTATAATTTGTCTTCCCAGGATAAAAGCATTCTGATAAGATGATATACACTTGTCCATTAGAGGTCGAAGCCGGCTTGTGATGATTTTAGTAATAATTTTGTATAGCACATTGCACAAACTTATTGGTCGAAAGTCATCAGGGTGTTCAGGCTGCTTCTTTTTGGGGATAAATGCTATGTGAATATGCTTCACAGTGTCGGGCATGACCTTATAAAGGAAAATTTTTTGAACAAATTGCACAACATCACCCGACCCAACCTGAACCCAAACATGAACCCGAGCACTCGTGTATGTCTGTGAGTTTGTGATATATAAGTAACAATCATAGCCATCCCGAGTACTTTTATGTTGAGGGGCACAATCACTATAATCTGTTTCACCCAATCTCATATTATTTATTTGCTTCTTGCTTATCGAATAAAGACATTATCTGATGATCTACTAAATTGCATGGATAGAAATGCAACATAAGTTGTATAGTGTGTCATTAAGTATAAGTTCTTTTCAGTTTTTTAATCTTTAAAGGTTAAAATTTTAAACAATGATTGAAAATAAATTAACTCGAACCCACACAACCTGACCCATCTTACCAACTTGGGCTAACCCAAGCCCAACCCTATCCTGTTTACTTGGGTTGGGCTACGGTTGGGCATCTCGGATGGAGGTTGGACTAGATTGGGCTAGGGTTGAGGGGTTCTAGTACTTGTGTGGGGCTTTGGTTGACCACCAACCCGATCCAACCCCTCCCGAGTTGTAGCCCTATTACTTGCAATAAGCCAAAATTGCATTGCTCATCAAACTTTCACTCGTCGAACTTGAGGTTTGACACCTGCAAGAGATTGGATATCATTGCAATATACTCAACTCTGGTGCTAGTTTGTTGTGCACCGAGCGGCGATCGTGAGCGGGCCTCCATAATATAGATTAGATTGCAAATCAACCATTTGACGGATCAATTGTGAAACACAATGATAATCTCAAGCAATAGAAATGATAAAGGACAAAGAAGGAAAAATCCAATGCACAAAACACAAAGCACAAAACCACACAGAGAAGAGTAATAGATTTTACATGGACTCCATTGCGGGAGAAAATCATGGATGAAGACGATCACTATAATGGAGAAACTAAGAAATTACAAGCAACACTTAACTTCAATGGAAAAACCCTAATTCGTCTTTAGGATTTCTTTTCCTCTCAAAAATGTCACCAAAGTCCCTCCTGTCTATTACTCTAGTTTGGTCTCTCAATACCCATTATATAGTATAGGGTTAATATTAAGCAAAAGATCGAAACTCGTAAGGAACAAAATCCTAAAGCGGACTAACCTATCGGTCGGCCGTACAGTCCGATCGATCGGTTTGACCCAAACCTGGGAGAACATTGTCGCAAATAAATCCGAACGATCTTTATTAGAATTGATCAGTCCCCCAGAATGTACCTCTCTTGTACAATAAAATTGACCGGTTGGATAGGACCTGCCGATGGGTTGGAAAGTAAGTTTCCTCGATTCTCCGAAATTGAGTCAGAACTCAACACAACTTTTAGTGAGAATCAATGCTGAGCGAAGCTAACATCGCTTAGTAACACCCATTAGCAGAAGAAAGCCCTGTAAGCCAAGCATGAGTCCATGACAACGCCATGGCCAACAAAAGTTGAGCCTGGATAAAAATAGAAGAGTTGAGCTCGAGTTGAACCCAAATCTTTAGATTTCGAGCTTGAGCTGGACCAAACAAAAAGGGTTTTGCTATGTGCACCCATAAAATTTCAATAGTCCCTAGCTCCATAAAAAATTATATCGGATGTGTTCCCATGGCCTTTCAAAAGGCCATCATCGCCTCCGCCACTAGTCCTATGCACCCCACTGCCGCCTCCACCACCACCGGTCCTCTGCAAATGACCGCCGCTATCGTCGGTCCTCCTCATGCTCCTCCTTTCTCCTCCTCCCTCTCCTCTTACTACTCCTCCCTCTTCCTTCTCCTCCTCCTCCTCCTTCCTTATCCCCCTCCCTTCTCCCTCTTCCCCCTTCTTCCTGGCGATTCATCGGTCACTCCCGATTGACATGTCTTCAAATTGTCGGTCGGGAACAGCCGACAACCATGTCGGTCAGAAACGATCAACACGGCTCTAGAAAGGAGGAAGGAGGAGAAGGAAGATCGGGAGGAGGGCGCATGTGGCATCGGTGGCGCACGGTCAGAACGGGGAGGAGGAGGATGGGCAGGAGGGTCCGTTGGGTGCCTTACAAAACCGGCTCCTCAGTAAAATATAAGAACAAACCCTAGGAAATTCGTGGGTGCAAATATCAACTCCCCTCCTCCATGGAAGATTCATAATTCCATTATGAAATGCAGGAGATTATATAAGTTGTTCGTCATGTGCGAGATGAACCACGTTGATCGTAATTGCAACCAGGCGGCTCATGTTCTAGCCTCTCATTCCCTTCATTGTAAATCATAATTCTCCATTTCTTTGTCTCTTGGCTGTATCTCTTCTCTATTTGACGAGGTGCTATGTAAGGATTCATATGAAGATCATTAATGAATTTAGCTACCGATCGAATAGCCTCCCCTCTTCTCTATCCTGATCTTCTGGGGTTGGATAATCCGTTGGGATTGGTACCCAGTTTTCAGATAGACAGAGGTGAAGAATACTGGATGGGTTGGATTTTTAATTGTAACAAAAAAAAAAGGAAAGGAACCCACATATAAGCAAAAATAGTAACCCACATGTACAAAAAAAAAAAAAAAAACTTTTGCCTCTTTCGCAAAAACATTTGTAGAGATTCTTGCTAATCGCCCTTGAAAACTAGCCTAATTGTGTATTGATCCTAGCGAACCCACTGTATACCAATCTTCATAAAGATTGATATAAAAAAAAAAAAAAAAAAAAAAAAAAAAAAAAAAAAAAATAAAGATAGGAAGGTGTACATATCCATGCACCATCACTATCTATCAAACAGGAGGCTGATTTAGCTATGGTCAATGCCTAACGTGAGGTCGAAATGACAATTTTACCTCCAAACCCTCAATGCAAAGTAAAGGTTAGTAAATCGGATGTGGACTAGTAAACCTCTTAGATCGACTAGTAAATCTGACATCATACTTGTTGTTTGTATTGACCAATAAAGTAAACCATTAACTGTTTGGATTGACCAATAAAGTAATCAAAGCCATCTGCAACATCCAACTGGTGTATCAATCTTTTTATCAAATAAATTGATTCACTTCAACACAAAAGAACTTCATATCATTGGCAAAACAATATTTCGACAAAATGATAATTGTAAATGGACTTAGACAATCAGGAAGCAGCAACTGATCAATTATTTCGGCAAAAAAAAAAAACAGATCTTTAGATCTGGAGCTGTATAAAAAAGATCATCTTCGAGCAAAAAAAAAAAGTTCTTGGTAGAAGCTCTCGTCGGAGGAACTCGTTTCTCATCGTGGTAGTGGAGATCTGGCACGATCAGAGGTGAGTTGTAAACTCTGTCTTTCTCATCTAGGCAGAAGAGCTGCAACTAAACCCATATCTTTCATCTCATTATGCAAATTGATGATTGGACCGACTGTGATGCAGGACGGGTCCACCGACCGGGCCGACAGACTGGAGGAGATCAGAACTCATCAACTATCTTACCCTTTGAACCAATTAATGGAAGATGAGAGCAGTTAACAACTCTCACGTTTCATGATTTTCCTATGTTTCCTTCCTCTCTTCTATAGGCTTTAATTTGGGTTGGGACAAAAAACTATGAGATTTCCTCTATTCCAAAACATGGATGTTGAGATGATGTCTCATCGTACATATAAGGATCGTTTCCGCCGTCTACTTTACCAAGGTGGGACTAATCCTAAACTTTCCCTGTTTTGGTTGTTCTCTAGTCTCGTCATGCTGTATAAACCAAACCATCCAGAAGAGAATGAAATGCAAAAAAGTCAAAAAAGTCAACGATAGAATTTATTAATATATTTATATATATGTTTTACCAATTTTTTAAAGTAGTACATGATGGGATTAAAACACGATTAATTAGTATTAAAATGCATAAGTCAGGATTAATACGTGTAAATGGTGATTTGTTTTACAAAGTTACGATTTATTCAAAAAAACAGGAAAGAGTCACATATCAAACGTTTACTGAGAAAGTCGAGTTTTAATCATGACTTATTTTTAAAAATCAGAATTTTTCGGTAACAGTGGCTGTAAATGGGTCATGCTTGGCCCCAGCAGAATAGATCCGACTCGAAAGTTCGACCCAAATAGTGTAAATTGAGGTCCAAATCAGATGCATTGAATGACCATGAAGAACAACGACGTCTTTAATGGTGTGGGGAGTCAGATAAACCAGAATCAACACGTCGGAACGATTCGGTTTTAGAACCAAATCACGTCATGAGTCGGTTCTTAATCATGATCATCTCTTTTACTAGCATTCACATCTTCTTCCATTCTTTTAAATCATGATGACCTTGCATGTAACGATTATTATTTGGGGTCTGGGGTGCCATGAATAAATCCTCAGTAGTTCTCTCTCTCAAACAAAAAAAAAAGAAATATATATATATATATATATATATATATATATATATATATATATATATATATATATATATATATATATATATATATATATATATATATATATATATATATATATTTTGTTATCACTTGATTGTCGGTAGTAGTCTGGTATGCTTTCACCATCAATTTAATATTGTGATATTTGCATATAGCCCCCTGAAATTTAGGCTAATTATGTATTAAGCCTTGCAAACATCATATTTACATTAATCCCTAAAACCAGATTATTTGTGCAATCGGCCCCTCAGGCTAATTGACGGCTCTTCAGGGAGGAATATTCTAGGTATATTTGCGGATTGATTGTAACTTTTATATATCGATTTTACTGGGATAATTTTACCCTTAGTTAATTGAAAAGTTAGGACCAAAGAATCACACAAAAACACTAAATTATGACAAATGGGAAGCATATGAGATTGGGTTAAATGATATTAAGGGTAAAATGGTCCCTATGCCTTCATCTCCTCCTACTCCTCTTGATACTGATGGCACTCATTCAACCCAATCTTACCTTCTCTCTATCAACTTATATATGAACATTCTCCTAGCATTTGGCTAGCACACGCCCTCCTCAACCCAAAACACTCCCTCCCTTCCCCCACCGCCATGGCCTCTTCACCGAGGGCCCTAGCTCCTCTACTCCTCTCGCTCCTCCTCCTCGCCATCGCCTCGGCTCAACTCTCCACCTCCTTCTACTCGTCGTCATGCCCCAACCTCTTCACCACGGTGAAACCGGTGGTCCAATCCGCGATCTCGAGCGAGGCGCGGATGGGGGCCTCGCTTCTTCGCCTCTTCTTCCACGACTGCTTTGTTAACGTAAATTCTCTCTCTTCCTGCATAACATCTACCCACTTGCTACGGGAGTCATGCATCACACCCAATTCACGAACCTCAGTAAGGCTGCCATCGTTATGCTTGCGCCAATTCGGCTGGCTCAGCATCCGTACATTAAGTGTGATGCAATACTCACGAGGCAGGTGGGCAGCCCACACACTAGGTTATCAATTCTTCAAATTGTTCGCGAACTATTCTTTTGGAGGGGCTTGTCGTTTAATACCCGAACAAATTTTTTGAATTATTTCAGTGTAACCAATTTGTCAAATAATTATCGAATTTCGACTTAGCAACTTTAGGGAGGAAAGAGATATAGAGGGAGCGGAGGGACAAAATAAGGATTGATGAATGATTTTGTCGTTTCATCAATGTATAGTTTTTATTTGACGATGGTTTAAAATTATGGAAATTTTTTTTGTCATGTTTGATCTTGTAATTAACTTTGAATGATAATGAAAATTATCTAATAAAATTGTTAAGTATATTAGTTATTGTCACATTTTTAATTATGTATATTTTAAAAGGGGTAATGTGCCTAACGTCCTTGTCAAGGGATCGATTTAATGATAAGGATGCATAAAAAGATGTTTTAGTTATAGATCCCACTGTTTGAAAATATCCGTTTTACCCCTACGTGCAACAATACAAGGAATCACATGAGGAGTAGTAATTAGGTAAAAAATAGTTGCAGTTTGCTACAATGATTTCACTTTAGCAAAAAACATTAAACCGGATTTATATATTGTTGCCCCCTCCCTCTCATAACCGGTTTTGAGGGGGCACAGGAATAATAACATGGTATCAGACCTTAGTCCCACCCCGTCTCCCCTGTATGTTGTCCCGTCGCACCATTTTTCTCCCTCGGATCGAGTCATGGCGCTCTGCGTGCATGTGGGTGTTGAGAATAATCCCACATCGGTAAAGGGGTGGGAGTTCCACGTCTTTATATACTGTTGCCCCCTCCCTCTCATCACAGGTTTTGAGGGGGACACCGGAATCGTAACAGTAGCAATTGTTACTCTTTTATCACCGAATTGGTACTATTTGCTACCACTGTAGCAATTGTTATTATTTTATTACCAAATTGAGTAACAATTGTTACAACGATTTCACTATAGCAAAAAAAAATTATCAAAAAAAAATTGTAGTGATTTTACTGTAGCAAAGAGTAACAATTAGTAAATAAAGAATAACAATTGCAGATTGTTACTCTTTTACTGTAGTGAAGAATAACATTTGTGAATTTAGTATTAGGGGACAGTTTTTTTATTTAAAGGAAAGAAAAGTCAATGGATGGACATGATCGAAATCCATCATTTTTCAGAGGACCTAGGTGCAAAACCATCTTATTGCTTGTCCTCTAAATAAAAATGATCTTCTGAAAAGGACTTATTGCTAACTCCCCTTATATTTTTATATTGTACCAAAAAAATTTCGAACTATTGCCGAATTTTTTTGAATATTTTTTAGACTTGAGATCCACCGAATAATTCCAGAACGTTGACTTAGTAACTATGCCCACACGATGTGTGAACAGAGCATCGATCAAGATTGAACGTGTTGGGGTCAGTCCCACATCGGCTAGGGCCTGGGTGGTGGTATCTTTATTTACCCTCTGTGGACCGTGTGGGTGCAAAATTTGGCTAACGCCCGATAGTAGGACCCGCAACCCTGTTTAGGATCCATGGAGACGATAGTGGGACCCGCAGCCCTGCTTGGGGCCCACGGAGATAACAGTGAGACCCATAGCCCTGCCTAGGGCCCACAGAGACGACAATAGGACACACAGCCCTGCTTGGAGCCCACAAAGACGACAGTGGGACCCACAACCCTGCTTGGGACCCACACATACTATCTGGGATCTGGTAAATCCTCCCGAGTATTTACCAAAGCCCTCGATATTCCCAAACCTCTATAAATAGTAGACCAGACAAATATTCCCGGATCCAAAATCGAGATCCGAATTCGTCATCCCACTTTCAATTTCTCAGAGCTCTCTGAGCCTTCTGGTGATCAGACTCCAGTCAAGCCTACTCCACCCTCTGTCTACGTGTACAAGCACTCCTCGGCCTGTCGATAGTAGCTTTACTTCTTCAGAGATAGTGGATTCAAAGGTTGCGTCTTACCGCACGGAGATGTAGGTTTCGATCGAACTTCGTCACCACCTCCTGTGTCAACCCTTCTTCTCTCTCTTTCTCTACTCTACAGTGTCTGTGTGATAGCTAAGCACACTATTGTTCAGTGTCACACATCAGTCATACCTCGAAGGTCAACACCTTCCATCGACTATTGGAGGGGGACCGTACGATGGCCATAATCTCCCCTCATAGTTTGGCGGTGTCTGTACAATCCTTCCCTATCAACTTGCGACTACCAGGCTTCCCAGCTCCTTCGATCCAGCAGCAACTACCGATAGCCTGAGCAACTCGTCTGTCTCCATCGCTATACTAGAATGGCGAAGGCATGAACCGTGACGGAGGGAAGTTATCTAAATCGAGATATTCAAACATCAGGGGTGAATCCTCCAACGTGAGCTTCCGGTATCAACGACATAGCAAATGTCCACAGGTCATGCGCGCGACCCATCCTTTGATCCCTACATCGGGAATGATATTCGAAACTACAATCATCAACCGAGATCTTGGAGATAGACTCAGTCCTCCGACGTTGCAAATCGCTCGAGGATTCAGACGTTGACTGAGAGCTTAGAGACAGCCAACCCTCGGGCACCCTCCGGCATCGTAGATTGCCCAAAGGTTCAACCGACAATCAAGGGATTGGGGATTACCAACCCTCGAAGACAAAGTCCGAGGCAGGCACTATCACCTCGTCACTCAAGAAATAAGTCCAAGGAGATAGCCTTGGCACCCGAAGACAAGACTAGTTTAATCGCATAGGGTCTCACCAGGATCAGCTAGCAAACGCAAAGGTGCATGCTCGGTGTCCCTTCGCTGGTTTGATTGCATAGGGTCACACCACAATTAGTCAATGTTCAACGACACCTGCTACGTACCCTGCAATTGGTTGGGTTGGTAAGAGCTTTTCCTCGATCAACCGAAGACAATACTAGTTTGATCGCACAGGGTCTCACCATGATCAGTTAGCAAACACAAAGGTGCATGCTTTGTGTCTCTTTACTGGTTTGATCGCATAGGGTCTCCCTATGATCAGCTAGCGTTCAAAGGCACTTGCTACATACCCTGTAATCGGTTGAGTCGGTAAAATCTTTACGTCGACCACTCAAAGACAAGAATAGTTTGATCGCACAGGGTCTCTCCATGATCAACTAGTAAATGTAAAAGTGCATGCTCGATGTTCCTTTACTGGTTTGATCGCACAGGGTCTTCCCATGATCAGCCATATTCAAAGGCACCTGCTATATATGTACCCCATAACCGATTAGGTCGGTAAGAGCTTTCCTCGACCAACCGAAGGCAAAACTAGTTTGATCGTATAAGGTCTCCCCATGATCAACTAATATTCAAATATAGGTTCGACTGAAACGATAATTCGCCAAAGTTCAACTAATACAAAGACACTATGCTGAGTACTTCGAATCTTTGGCGTTGCATATGCTCCCATTGTCACGTAAGGACACAGGCTCTCGTGCCTCACCACAGTTAGTTCGGTTCGGGTTGTGATACGGCCGGCTAACCTGTAATAGTACAAAACTACGTGCCCCCGAAGTAGGTTCGACTGAAATGACACTTCGCCTAAGTCTAATTGATACAAAGGCACCATACTGAGTACTTCGAATCTTTAGCATTGCACATGCTTCTGTTGTCACGTAAGGACACATGATCCCATGCCTTGCCACAGTTAGTTAAGTTCGAGTTATGACACGGCTGACTAATCTGCAACAATACAAAACTACATGCCCCCGATGTGGGTTTGATTGAAACGACGCTTCTCCTAAGTCTAACTGATACGAAGGCAATATGCTAAGCACTCATAATCTTTCGTGTTGTATGTGCTCCCGTTGTCATGTAAGGACATATGCTCCTGTTCCTCGCCACAGTTAGTTCGGTTCGGGTTGCAACACGCCCGACTAACCTGCAATAGGACAAAGCTACGTGTCCCGACGTAGGTTTGATTGAAATGGAACTTTGCCTAAGTCCAACCGATATAAAGGCGCTACGTTAAGTACTCCGAGTTCTAACATCCATCATTCAACAAGCCTAAGACCCAACCTTGGCATTCGAAGACAAAGTCCGAGGAAAGCTTCGTTGCCTCGGCACCGGCTAAAGCTCGAGATGCTGACACCGTCTTAGCTCGACGAGATAGCTTCGACACTCAAAGACAAAGTTCTTGGCAGGCTACAATCTCGGCACCTGATAAAGCCTGAGATCTCGACATCATCTCGGCCCAAGTAGATTGCCTTGGCACTCGAATAAAAAGTCCAAGGTGCCAACACCGCCTTGGCGTGCAGCAAAGTGCAAGGAGATAGCCTTAGCACTCAAATACAGAGTCCAAGGCACCATCACTACCTCGGCATGCAATAATGTCCAAGGAGATAGCCTTGGCACTCGAATGCAAAGTCTGAGGCACCATAGCCTTCTCAACATGCAGCCAAGTCCATAGAGATAGCCTTGGCACTCGAATACAAAGTCTGAGGTGCCATCACCACCTCAATGTGTAGCGAAGTCCAATGAGACATACTTGGCACTCGAATGCAAAATCCGAGGTGCCATTCATGTCTCAGCATGCAAAAAAGTCCAAGAAGACAACCTTGGCACTTGAATATAAAGTCTGAGGCACCATCGCCGCCTCGGCATGGAATAAACTCCAAGGAGACAGTCTTTGCACTCGAATACAAAGTTCGAGGCAATATCGTCGCCTCGGCATGCAACAAGGTCCAAGGAGACAGCCTTGGTACTAGAAGATAAAGTTTGAGGTGCTTCTTACCATTTCAATGCTCAACAAGGCTAGAGAGACAGCTCTGGTGCTCATAGACAAAGTCCGAGGTGACCTCCGCCTCGGTGCTCAATAATCCCAGAGAGACTGCTCTGGTGCTCGCCAATAAAGTCCAAGGCGACCTTCGCCTTAGCGCTCAATGAGCCTAGAGAGATAGCTCTAGCACTCACAAACAAAATCTGAGGTGATTCTTACCGCCTCAGAGCTTAACTATCCTAGAGAGACAACTTTGGTGCTCGCAGATAAAGTTCGAGATGCTTCTTACTGTCTCGGTGCTCAATGAGCCCTAAAAGATAGCTCTGGCGCTCGCAGACAAAGTCCGAGGTGTTTCTTACCACCTCGGCGCTCAACATCCCAGAGAGACAGCTCTTGCGCTTGCAAATAAAGTCCAAGGCGACCTTTGCCTTGGCAGTCAATGAGCCCCGAGAAATAACTCTGGCGCTCACAGACAACTTCTAAGGCGACTTTCACCTCGGTGCTTGACGAGCCTAGAGAGATAGCTCTGGCACTTGTTGATAAAGTTTGAGGTGCTTCTCAATGCCTCGGTGCTCAACGAGCCTGAAGAGATAGATCCAGCGCTCATAGATAAGGTGCGAGGTGCTTTTCACCACCTTGGTTCTCAACGAGCCCAGAGAGACAACTATAGTGCTTGCAAACAAAGTCTGAGGTACTTCTTACCACCTCAGCTCTCAATGAGCCCAGAGAGACAACTCTAGCGTTTGCAAACAAAGTCCGATGCGACCTCCGCCTCGGTACTCAACGAGCCCAGAGAGACAACTTTGGCGCTCAAAGACAAAGCCCTAGGTACTTCTCACCACCTTGACGCTCAAAGGGCACAGAGAGACAACTATGGCACTCGCAGACAAAGTCCGAGGTACTTCTTACCACCTCGATGCTCGATGAGCCCGGAGAGACAGATCTGGCACTTATAGTAAATTCTGAGGTGCTTCTCACCACCTCGGTGCTCGTTGAGTCCAAAGAGTCAGCTCTAACACTGGTAGACAAAGTCCGACATGCTTCTTACTACCTCGGTGCAAGGCGAGCCCAAAGAGATAGCTCTGACACTCGCAGACAAAGTCCGAGGTACTTCTTACTGCCTCGGTGCTCAACGAGCCTAGAAAGATAGCTCTGGCACTCGCACACAAAGTTCGAGGTGCTTCTTATTGCCTCGGTGCTCAACGATCCTAGAAAGATAGCTCTGGCACTCGCACACAAAGTTCGAGGTGCTTCTTATTGCCTCGGTGCTCAACGATCCTAGAGAGACAGCTCTGGCACTCGCAGAGAAAGTCCAAGGTGTTTCTCACCGCCTTGGTGCTTAACAAGCCCAGAGAGCAGCTCTTATACTCGTAGATAAAGTCCAAGGTGCTTCTCACCGCCTCAATGCTCGACGAGTCCAGAGAGATAGCTCTAGCACTCACAAACAATGCTTCTCGCTGCCTCCGCACTCAATAAGCCCAGAGAAACAGCTCTGGTGCTCGTAGACAAAGTCCGAGGTGCTTCTTACTACCTCGGTGCTCAATGAGCCCAGAGAGATAGCTCTAGCGCTCGCAGAAAAAGTCCAAGGTGACCTTCACCTCGGTGCTAAACGAGTCCAGAGAAACAGCTCTAGTGCTCATAGACGACGTCCAATGTGACCTCCGCTTCGGGGCTCGACGAGCCCAGAGAGATAGCTCTAGCACTCACTAACAAAGTTCGTGGTACTTCTCACTGCTTCGGTGCTCAACGAGCCCAGAGAGACAACTCTGGCGCTCACAGACAAGGTTCGAGGTGCCTCTCATCACCTTGACGCTCAACGAGCCTAGAGAGACAGCTCTAGTGCTCGCAGACACGAGCCTAGAGAGACAGCTCTAGTGCTCGCAGACAAAGTCCGAGGTGCTTCTTACTGCCTCAACACTCAACAAGCCTAGAGAGATAGCTTTGGCGCTTGCAGAAAAGGTCTGAGGCAACCTCCGCCTCGGTATTCAAGTAGCCTAGAGAGATAGCCCAGGCGCTCATAGATAAAGTCCGAGGTGATATTCGCCTTGGTGCTCGACGAGCCCAGAGAGACAGCTTTGACACTCGCAGATATAGTCCGAGGCGCTTCTCACCGCCTTGGCACTCAACGAACCTAGAGAGACAGCTCTGGCACTCATAGACAAAGTCCAAAGTGCATAAAGTCCGAGGTTCTTCTCATTGCCTCAGCACTCAACGAGCCCAGAGAGATAGTTATGGTGCTTGCAGACAAAGTCTAAGGTGCTTCTTACCGCTTTGGTGCTTAATGAGCCCAGAGAGACAGCTCTGGTACTCGCAGACAAAGTGTGAGGTGCTTTTTGCCGCCTCGGTACTCAACGAGTCTAGAGAGACAGGTCTAGCACTCACAGACAAAGTCTGAGGTGTTTCTCACCGCTTTGACGCTTGATAAGCCCAGAGAGACAACTCTAGTACTCGCAGACAAAGTCCGAGGTGCTTCTCGCCACCTCAGTGTTCAATGAGCCAGAGAGATAGCTCTAGCGCTTGCAGACAAAGTTCAAGGTACTTCTTACCACCTTGGCGCTCAACTAGCCCAGAGAGACGGCTCTAGCACTTATAGACAAAGTCTGATGCGATCTCTGCCTCGGTGCTCAACAAGCACAAAGAGACAGCTCTTGTGCTCATAGACAAAGTCCGAGGTGACCTTTGTCTCGACACTCAACTAGCCCAGAGAGCAACTCGAGTGCTCGAAGACAAAGTCCAAGGTGCTTCTCACGGCCTCGACGCTCAACCAGCTCGGAGGGACAGATCTGGCAGTCACAGACAAAGTCCAAGGTGCTTCTTACTACCTTGGCGCTTGACGAGCCCAAAGAGATGGCTCTAGCACTCGTAGATAAAGTTTGAGGTGCTTCTCACTGCCTTGGTGCTCAACGAGCCCAGAGAGATAGCTCTAACGCTCATTGACAAAGATCGAGGCAACCTCTACCTCGATGCTCAACGAGCCCAGAGATACAACTCTGGTGCTTGCAAACAAAGTCTGATGCGACCTCGACGAGCCTAGAGAGACAGATCTAGCACTCGCAGACATAGTCTGAGGTGCTTCTATCTGGATCGGTGCTCAATGAGCCAAGAGAGATAACTCCAGTGCTAGTAGACAAGGTCCAAGGTGCTTCTTGCCGCCTCAACGCTCAATGAGCCCAGAGAGGCAGCTCTGGAGCTCGTAGATAAAGTCTGAGGTGCTTCTTACTACCTCGGTGCTCAACAAGCTCAGAGAGACTGCTCTGGAACTCAGAGATAAAGTTTGAGGTGACCTTCGCCTCGGTGATCAACAAGCCTAGAGAGACAGCTCTTGTGCTCGCAGACAAAGTCTGAGGCGACCTCCGCTTCTGTGCTCGACAAGCCTAAAGAGACAGCTATGGTGCTCACAGACAAAGTCTGAGGTGCTTCTCACCACCTCATTACTCAACGAGCCCAGAGAAACAGCTCTGACACTCGCAGACAAATTCCAAGGCGACCTCCGCCTCGGCCCTCGAGGAGCCCAGAGACACAGCTGTAGCGCTTGTAGACAAAGTCCGAGGTGCTTCTCACCGCTTTAGCACTTAATGAGCCCGGAGAGACAGCTCCAATGCTCGTAGATAAGGTTTGAGGTGCTTCTCACCACCTCGATGCTCAATGAGCCTAAAGAGACAGCTCTGGTGCTCGTAGACAAAGTCCGAGATGCTTCTTATGCCTCGGCCCTCAACGAGCCTAGAGACACAGCTTTAGTGCTCGCAGACAAATTCCGAGGCAACCTTTGCCTCGGTGCTTAACAAGCCTAGAGAGACAGCTTTGGCGCTCACAAAAAAAGTCTGAGGTAACCTTCGCCTCGGTACTTGACAAGCCCAGAAAGATAGTTTTGGCACTCGTAGATAAATTTTGAGGTGCTTCTCACTGCTTCTGCGCTCAACGAGCCTAGAGAGACAACTCTGACGCTCACAACCAAAGTCCGAGGTGCTTCTCTCTGCCTCGGCGCTCAACGTGCCCAAAGAGATAGCTTTCGTGCTCGTAGACAAAGTCGGAGGTGCTTCTTACCGCCTTGGCTCCCAATGAACCCAGAGAAATAGCTCTGGCGCTTCAGACAAAGTCCGAGGCGACCTTCGACTTGGCCTCAAGGTCGAGGAGAGATAGCTCTGGCACTCGAAGACAAAGTCTCAAGCGACCTTTACCTTGGTGCTCGACGAGCCCAGAGAGACAGCTCTGGTTCTCACAGCCAAAGTCCGAGGTGCTTCTAGCCGCCTTGGTGCTCAACGAGCCCAGAGAGACAGCTCTGGCGCTCGCAGCTAAAGTCCAAGGTACTTCTCTTCACCTCAGCACTCAACGAGCCCAGAGAGATACCTCTGGCGCTTGAAGACAAAGTCTGATGCAACCTCCATCTCGGTACTCAACGAACCCAAAGAGACAGCTCTGGCACTCACAGACAAAGTCCGAGGTGACCTCCGCCTCTGCACTCGACGAGCCTAGAGAAATAGCTTTGGCGCTCGCTGATAAAGTCTAATGTGCTTCTCACCGCCTCGGCGCTTGTCGAGCCCAGAAAGACAGCTCTGGTGCTCATAGACAAAGTTCGAGGTGCTTCTCACGGCCTTGGCACTCAACAAGCCCAGAAAGATGGTTATAGTGCTAGCAGACAAAGTCCAAGGTGCTTCACACTTCCTCGGTGCTCGACGAGCCCAGAGTGATAACTCTGGCCCTTGCAGACAAAGTCCGAGGTGCTTCTCACCGCCTCGGCGCTCAACGAGCCCAGAGAGCAGCTCCGGCACTCGCAAACAAAATCCAAGGTGTTCAAACGCTTCGGCACTCAACAAGCCCAAGGCCCTGCCCTTGGATAACATTGGGCAAGGACATCGATCCAACCGAGTGCCGCTGCCTGGCTAGCAGGTTTGGGGTTAGGGTTTAGAGGTTAGTGGTTTAGGGTCTAGGGTTTAGGTTTAGGGTTGTTAGGGTTTAGGTTTTGGGTTGTTAGGGTTTAGGGTCTAGGTTTAAGGTTTAGGTTTAGGTTTTAGGGTTAGGATTTAGGTTTAGGTTTAGGGTTAGCTCTAGATTTAGGGTTTAGGCCGCAACCCCCAATAGACCGGGCTCCCCCTCGATCGATTGGGCCCCCTTAACCAACCGGGCCTCCCTGGCGGTTGGTCAAGATCCCACTGCGGTCAGCCACCAAGTTGTACTCTACGACCGACTAGGTCTGGCGAGGTTGGTTGGTGTCTGTCGGTCGACCCCGACCAACATGCACACAAGCAGGTCGGCCGACCCCAACCGACCGGGGCACAGACCTGTCGGTCAACCTTGATCAACTGGGGCACAGACCGATCGACCGACCGATCCGACTGGTCGACCCTCAGACCGACCGTCCACCCATGACGACCGGGCCTCTCTAGCGATCGGTCAAGCCTGCACTGCGGTCGACCGTCAGCGACACCCAGGGACTGACCGCCCCTCGCATGATCGTTAGCAGCAACCGGCTGAGCCGGTCGACTGACCAGACATGCCCTTGGCCGGCCCTTGGCAAGGGGTCGACAAGCGTGACGGGCGACCCTGGACAGCGGGTCAGCAGACATGCCCACGGATGGCCTTTGGCAGGGGGTTAGCAGGCATGACGGGTGCCTTGGACAGTGGGTTGGCAGACACGCCCCCTGTCGGCCCTTGGTAGAGGGTTGATAGGCATGACGGTCGACCCCGGACAATGATCGACAGATATGCCCCTGGCCAGCCCTTGGTAAGGGTCGACAGGCGTGACGGTCGGCCATGGACAACAGGTCGCCAAACACACCCCTGGCCGGCCCTAGGCAAGGGGTCGGCAGGTGCAACGGTCGGCCCTAGACAGCGAGTTGGCAGACAAAACTTTAGTTGACGCTTGGTAAGTGATCGACAAATTCTGTTCAAACACTTGTCAAGCTACCTAGACATCGACAAAGCAGTTTTCCACCATAGAGTCCCAACCAGCTAGATTACCACCCACCTAGCTGGGAGGGAGTAACTATGGATACAAAATCTAGTTAACACCCGATAATGGGACTCATAGCCCTACCTGGGGTCCACGGAGATGACAGTGGGATCCGCATCCCTATATGGGCCCCATGGAGATGACAGTAGGACCCGCACCATGCCTAGGGCCCACATAGATGATAATGGGACCCACAACCCTACCTGGGGCCCACAAGAGATGATAGTGTGACCCGCAGCCCTGCCTGGGTCGCACAGAGATGACAGTGGGACCCGTAGCCCTATATAGGGCTGATACATACTATCTGGGGTCTGGTAAATCCTCCCAGATATTTACCAAAACCCTCGATATTCCCAAACCTCTATAAACAGCAGACCTAACAAATAATCCAGGATCCAAAATTGAGACTGGAATTCGCAATCCCACTTTCTGTTTTCTAGAGCTTTCTACGCCTTCTGGTGATCAGACTCCAATCAAGCCTACTACACCATCTGTCTACTTATACAAGCACTCCTCGACCTATCTAGAATAGCTCTACTTCTTCAAAGATAGTGAACTCAAAGGTTGTGTCTTACCGCACGGAGACGTAGGATTCGGCCGAACTTCGTCACCACCTCATGTGTCAACTCTTCTTCTTATTCTTCTCTCTCTCTCTCTCTCTCTACTTTATAGTGTCTGTGTGACAGCTAAGCATACGACAACTTAGCATCCCACATCAGCCACAGCTCGAAGTCAACCCCTTCCATCGACTATTGGAGGGGGACCATACGATGACCGTAATCTCCCCCTACAGACCACTCCTTACGACATGGGTTTTGGGATGAGAGGGTATCCAACAGTCACGAGGAGGGGGGGCTGGCGGGGATTCAAGCCCTAGCCTCATGTGAGAGGTGGATTGTTGGGTTTAGTCCCACATCAACTAGGGGTTTGGTGGTGGTGTTTTCATATACCCTCTGTGGACCTCCCCTTACGACCCGAGTTTTGGGGCGAGAGGGAATCCAACAAAATATTTTTTGCACGCTTATATTTAGTCTCTTTTATGGTGATTCTTATTATAGTCCTCGTATTGATGGGATAAGGCTTGGTTGTTGTTGCTGACTTGTACTCTTATTGGCTGCTTACGCTTGTGATTCTATGTAGGGGTGTGATGGGTCGGTACTCCTGGCCGATACCGCAAATTTCACCGGCGAGCAGACCGCGGGGCCCAACAACAACTCGCTGAGGGGATTCAACATCATAGGCAATATCAAGGCGGCGGTGGAGAGTGCGTGCCCTGGGGTGGTGTCGTGCGCGGACATATTGGCAATCGTCGCAAGAGACTCCGTCGTCATAGTAATTAATTAGCACTAACCACAATTTTAATACTAGCTAGATCTTTTTAATACTCTTTGTACTTGAATGTGATTTCATGAAAAGTTTGTTTTCAGCTTGGAGGGCCGACTTGGAATGTTAAGCTGGGGAGAAGGGATGCAAGGACGGCCAACATCTCAGCAGCCAACAATAACCTCCCAGGTCCAGCCTCGAGCCTTGCCAATCTCACCTCCCTATTCTCGGCCCAGGGGCTCTCTACCAAGGACATGATTGCACTTTCTGGTATTGACCCAATTTTCTCTTTCTTCTTCTTCCTTTTCCCTTACTTTTGACAACGCTCGGTCATCTCATCTGAAAGAGGGTTAAGGCAAACCCCTATCAATTATTTATTTGATAAAGGCGGCATTTGATTTGACCCAATATACTCAACACTTAACCACCAAGATAGAAATTGCAGAGTTTAGTTCCACATCTGCAGCGTGCTGGGCAGTGTTGTCTTCAAATATCCTATGTGGACCTCCCCTTTTAACCCTGTTTTTGGGGTGTGTGGGAATCTAACATGGTGTTGGAGTAAAATTTGACCTAAACCTTTTAAGTCACAAGTGGGAGCCTATCCACGTGACAAGAACCGTACAAAATCGGCCTGCACATGAGGGGTAGTGTTGGAGTTTAGTCCCACGTTAGCAATGTGATGGACAGTGTTGTTTACATACACCCTATGTGAATCTCCCCTTAGGTTTTGGGGTGTGAGGGTATCTAACACTCTCTAATCTTTATGGGAAAAGTGAGGGATTTAGAACTCTATGTATCATTTGAAATATAGTCCCAACACATGTGAATGCATGTCTTCACACCGACAACCTTGTATATAGTTTCGTGTAGTTCGTATGATATTAAATTTTGAAACGAAATCTAATCTTTCTTTTTTAGTTAAAAAATGGTCAGAGAATATCTTAACGGTATATAACTCTAACAAAAAATGAATGGTGTAAAAGGATTCATAAAGATTGTGGCGGAGGATTTTGGTCGTCGTACGTAACCCCCCTCCAACAGTCGATTAAAGGTTTGACCCTTCGAGACGTGGCACGCTATGAAGCGCTAAGGGATTAAGTGATGAGCTGTCACACAGTCACTGTTGAGATAGAGAAAGAGGGAGATAAAGAATTGACACAGGAACTAGTGACGAAGTTCGGCTGAAACCTACGTCTCCATGCGGTATAATGCAACCTTTGAATCTACTATCACTGAAAATGTAATGCTACTCTCAACAGGCCGAGGAGTGCTTGTTACAGGTAGACAGAGGATAGAGAGGGTTTAGAAGTCTGAAGACCAGAAGGCTCAGAGAGCTCTGAAAAACAAAAAGTGGAAAGTGGAATAATGGAATTGGATCTGGATTCTTTACAAGATTGGCTATATATAAGGGTTTGGGAATATTCTAGAAATATTTCCTGGAATATCAGGAGTTTAGACAATTATCCGGGGAATTTACCAGTCCCCGTATGGCATGTGCGGGCCTCAACCAGGGTTGCGGGTTCCACTATCATCTTCGTGGGCCCCAGGCAGCGCTACAGGTCCCACTGTCATCTTCGTAGGCCCCAGGCTGGGCTACGGGTCCCATTGTCGTCTTCGTGGATCCCAGGTAGGGCTGCGGGTCCCACTGTTGGGCGTTAGCCAGATTTTGCACCCACAATTACCCCCTCCTAGCTAGGCAGGTGCTAACCTGGCTGGTTGGGACTTTATGGTGTAAAACTGCTTTGTCGACGTTGGAGCAGCTTGATGAGTGTTGGGAAGAATCTACCGATCCCCCACTAAGGGCTGACTAGGGATTTGCATCATTTGAGTGCACTCTTGTGCCAAGGGACATGCACTGGTTCGAAAGATAGAATATGCCGACCCTCTGCCTAGGGATGACCAAATATTTGCCGATCTATTGTCCTGGGTTGACTATTGCATCTGCCGACCCCCTACCAAGGGCCGACCATAGTGCCTGCTGACCCTTTGTCGAGGGCCGACCAGAAGGGTGTAAGGTATCTCCATCAGAGGGATGAACTGGCCAGCCGAAGGACCCACCGATCGGTCACAGCGATCAGTCGGTGGTGGTTAATAATTCATCACGGCGATCGGTCGGTCACAGTAATCGGTCATGGCGACCAGTCGTCACGGCGATCGATCGTGGTGATCAATTAATCGCAGTGATTGGTCGTGGCAGTCGATCACGGTGATCGGTCATGGTGGTCGGTTGGCCACGGCAATCGATTGTGGTGGTCGGTCAGTCGCGTATGACTGACCGATCGAGTTTTGGCGATCGGGCGCCAAAGAGCTCTTAGCGCTCGATCCAGTTGATTCTGCACTATGTGGTCGGTCGAGGCGATCAGTTGGTTAAGGCGATCGATCGCTGTGATTTGACCGACCGACTAGATTTTGGCCGTTGGGCGCCAGAGAGCTCTTGGCGCCTGATCTAGTTGAATACGTGCCCGACCGCGACGATCGGTAGAGGCGATCGATCGGGTAAGGCGGTCGGCCGAGGCGATCGGTCAAATTGATCGGCCATGTCGATCGGCTAAGGTGTCTGGAGTTGGTGTTTTTTCCTAAAAAAAACTCACGACCGACGAATGTGCTCCATTGCTGATATGGCAAGGTGCTGATATGGCGCTATATAACATGGGGTTTCCACTCTCTCAAGTTGGAAACCTTTCTCTAAAATAGAAATAGTGGCTTTGTTGAATAACGAGGTGTCGAGAGTGCTCAGACTTTGCATTAGAGTGCCAAAAGCAGGGCCTTGGACTTTGTTGAATGCCAAAGCATCAAGAGCGCCTCAGACTTTGCATTTGAGTACCAAGGATAGGGCCTTGGACTTTGATAAATGTCGAGGCAGCGAGAGCGCCTCAGACTTTGCATTCGAGTGCCAAAGGAAGGACCTTGGACTTTGTTAAATGCCGAGGAGGTGAGAGCACCTCGGACTTTGCATTCGAGTGCCAAGGGCAGGGCCTTGGACTTTGTTAAATGCTAAGGCGATGAGAGCGCCTCGGTCTTTGCATTCGAGTACCAAGGGTAGGACCTTGGACTTTGCTAAATGCCGAGGCGGTGAGAGTGTCTCAGACTTTGCATTCGAGTGCCAAGGGCAGGGCCTTGGACTTTGTTAAATGCCGAGGTAGCAAGAGCGCCTCGGACTTTCCATTTGAGTGCCAAGGGCAGGGCCTTGGACTTTGTTAAATACCGAGATGGCGATAGCACCTTGAATTTTGAATTCAAGTGCCAAGGGTAGGGCCTTGGACTTTGTTAAATGCCGAGGCGGCGAGAGCGCCTCGGACTTTGCATTCGAGTGACAAGGGCAGGGCCTTGGACTTTGTGGAATGCTGTGGCGGCGAGGGCACCTCGGCCATTGCATTCGAGTGCCAAGGCTGTCTCCTTGAACTTTGTAGAATACCGAGGCTGCAAGGGCACCTTGGACTTTGCATTCGAGTGCCAAGGTTGTCTCCTTGAACTTTATGGAATACTGAGGCTGCGAGGGCGCCTTGAACTTTGCATCCGAGTGCCAAAGCTATCTCCTTGGACTTTGTGGAATGCCGAGGCTGCGAGGGTTCCTCAGACTTTTCATTCGAGTTCTACGGGCAAAGCCTTGGACTTTGTTAAATACCAAGGCCATGAGAGCGCCTAGAACATGGCATTCAAGTGCCAAGGGAAGGGCCTTGAACTTTGTTAAATGTCGAGGCAACGAGAGCACCTCGGACTTTGTATTCGAGTGCCAAGGGCAGGGCCTTGGACTTTGTGGAATATCGAGGCGATAAGGGCGCCTCGATCTTTGCATTCGAGTGCCAAGGCTGTCTCCTTGGACTTTGTGGAATACCGAAGCTATGAGGGTGCCTTGGACTTTGCATTCGAGTGCCAAGGTTGTCTCCTTGGACTTTGTGGAATTCTGAGATTGTGACGGTACCTCGGAATTTTCATTCTAGTGCCAAGGTTGTCTCCTTGGACTTTGTGGAATGCTGAGGCTGAGAGGGTGCTTCAGACTTTGCATTCGAGTGCCAAGGCTATCTCCTTGGACTTTGTGCAATACCGAGACTGCGAGCGTGCCTCAAACTTTGTCATTGAATGCCAAGACTGTCTCCTTGGGCCAAGATGATGTCGACATCTTAGGCTTTGGAAATTGCCAAGGCGGTGAAACCTGCCTCGGACTTTATCGTCGAATACAGAGGCAGTCTCCTTGGGCCGAGACGTTGTCGATGTCTTGGGCTTTGGAAGGTACCAAGGCGGTGAAGCCTGCCTTGGACTTTGTCTTCGAATACCGAGGCTGTCTCCTCAGGCCGGTTGATTTATGGGGTTTACAGTTTGGAGTACTTAGAGTAGTGCCTTTGTATCGGTTGACTCAAGCAAAGCGCCGTTTTGGTCAAGTCAACACCAGGACATATATCGTCGTATTGCCAGACTAACTGTGGCAAGATTTGAAGTACTCAGCGTAGTACCCGTGTATCGGTTGACTTAGGCTTAGAGCCGTTTCAGTCGAACTTACGTCTAGGGCACATAGCTTTGTGCCGTTGTAGGTTAGCCGGCCGTGTCACAACGTGAACCAGACTAACTGTGGCGAGGTATGGGAGCATAAGTTTTTACATAACTTGGGAGCATGTACAACGCCAATGGTTCGGAGTACTCAGTATAGCTCCCGTGTATGGTTGACTAAGTCTTAGAGCCGTTTCGGTCGAACCTACGTCTAGGGCATATAGCTTTGTACCGTTGCAGGTTAGCCGGCCGTGTCGCAATGTGAACCGGACTAACTATGGCGAGGCACGGGAGCATGCGTTCTTACATAACTCGGGAACATGTGCAACACTAATAGTTCAAGTACTCAGTGTAGTACCCGTGTATCGGTTGATTTAGGCTTAAAGCAGTTTCGGTCGAACCTACGTCCGCACGTAGTTTCGTACCGTTGTAGGTTAGCCGGCCGTGTCACAACGTGAACCGGACTAACTGTGGAGAGGCACGGTAGCATAAGTTCTTATATAACTCGGGAGCATGTGCAATGCCAATGGTTCGGAGTATTGCATAGTGCCTATGTATCGGTTGACTTAGGCTTAGAGCTATTTTGGTCGAACCTATGTCTAGGGCATGTAGCTTTGTACCGTTGCAGGTCAGTCGGTCATGTCGCAATGCGAACCGAACTAATTGTAGCTTTGAATGCTGGTTGATCGTGGGGAGACCCTATGCGATCAAACTAACCTTGTCTTTAGTTGCCAAGGCAATCTCCTTGGGCCGAGATGGTATCGGTGTCTCAGGCTTTGGTAGGTGCCGAGGAGGAAAAACCTGCCTCGGACTTTGTCTTTGAATGCCAAGGTTGTTTCCTTGAACTTTGTTGAATACCGAGGCAGCGAGTGCGCCTCGGACTTTGCATTCGAGTGCCACGGTTAGAGCCATAGGCTTATCGATATGTAACACATACCTTTGTCTATCGGCTTTTGAATCTTCGAGCAATCTACAATGCTGAAGGATGCTCGAGGGATGGCTGTCTCCAAGCCCTTAGTTGTTGGAGTCTTCAAGTGAACTCTTTTGTTTCGAACATCACCCCCAACATTAGGATCGGAGGAGAGTTGGAATTAAAAGGCTCGGGATGCTGATGGGAGGTGTCAACGATGTATTGTCGGGAAGGAGTAGGAGATGGGTCGATCGCCCAGTGGGCATTTGCTCCATCGTTGATGCTGGTTGCTGATGTCAGAGGATCCACCCCCGATGTTTGAACATCTCGATTTAGATAACTTCCCACTAGCTGATCCACGGGTCATTTCTTCACCATTCTGGTATAGCAATAGAGACAAACGGGTTGCTCAAGCTATTGGTAGTTGCAAATTGACCAAAGGAGCTGGGAAGCCTGAATGTCGTAAGTTGATAGAGAAAGATCCCATAGACGGCACCAAACTGTGGGGAAGGATTTCAGCCATCGTACGTAACCCCCCTCCAACAGTCGATTGAAAGTTTGATCCTTCGAGATATGGCACACTGTAAAGCACTAAGGGGTTAAGTGCCGAGCTGTCACATAGTCATTGTTAAGATAGAGAACGAGGAAGATAGAGAATTGACACAAGAACTGATGTCGAAGGTCGACTGAAGCTTACGTCTCCGTGCGGTAAGACGCAACCTTTGAATCCACTATCACTGAAAATATAAAGCTACTCTCGACAAGCCAAGAAGTGCTTGTTACAGGTAGACAAAGAGTTGAAAGGGTTTAGAAGTCTTAAGATCAGAAGGCTCAGAGAGTTCTGGAAAACAGAAAGTGGAAAGTGGAATAATGGAATTGGATCTGGATTGTTTATAGGATCAACTATATATAAGGGTTTGGGAATACTCTAAGAATATTCCTTAGAATATCAAGAGTTTAGGCAATTATCTGGGGGATTTATCAGTCCCAGTATGGCATGTACAGGCCTCAGGCAGGGCTGCGGGTTCCACTGTCGTCTTCATGGGCCCCAGGCTGGGCTGCGGGTCCCATTATTGCCTTTGTGGCCCCAGATAGGGCTGCAGGTCCCACTATCATCTTCGTGGGCCCCAGGTAGGGCTACGAGTCCAACTGTCGGGCGTTAGCCAGATTTTGCATCCACAAAGATAACCCAAATAGATGGGATATGACTTGATGTCTATGGCTATGGTTATGCATAGCTACAGTAACTCCCTAGTTCTGAGAACATTTTTGTATAAAATAAAAGTTATTTTTTACTAATGATTTTTTGTTTCCTTCTTACCTAGGTGCCCACACTATCGGCCAAGCTCGATGCACCAGCTTTAGGGATCGCATATACAATGACACCAACATCAACAGTTCCTTTGCGACTACAAGGAAGTCGACTTGCCCGAGGACTCCCGGCTCTGGGGACAATAACCTAGCGCCAATAGACCTCCAAACTCCGACGACCTTCGATAACGACTACTATACGAACCTCCTCAACAAGAAGGGGTTGTTTCACTCGGATCAGGAGCTCTTCAACAATGGGTCTGCCGACTCCCAGGTAAGGAACTACAGCTCTAGCCAGAGCACCTTCTTCTTCGACTTCGTCACGGGCATGATCAATATGGGGGACATCAGCCCCCTAACAGGCTCTAGTGGTGAGATCAGGAAGATCTGCAGTAAGACTAATTAGGTGTGATAAACTCCATCTCCTCTCTTGATATAAATGAGGAAAGGGGTTTGAAGTTCTTTTGAGATCTCTTTCTTTTTCTAAAAGTTCTATTGGGTCTAAATCTGCAAGAAAAACTTATTTGTGAGATTATTGAAGCATATGAGATTGAATTAGAACAACCACTTTGTATCAAGAATTATTCGGATTTCTAATGAATGCTTTACCTTCTATTTAATTAGTGTTATCGTATTTCTAATAGAAGATCCATCATACTTCTATTGGTACATGAATAATCATTCGTTTAAGTGTAACACCATGAGCCCGAGAAAATGCTTAACTTCTCTAACTTCCTTTCTAGTAAGTGAAATAATCAAGTCAACTAGCTACGGATCTAAACTGGCACTATTGCTTGCTTTCAAGTTTGATCCGTATTTTAAAGATTTGAGTTTGCTAGAATGACTGAGTATCCACTTTGAATTAGGGATTATATCATCTTAAGCACTTGCTCAACTCAGATAGAACTCTCTTACTCATGTGGTCCAGACGCATATGCCACAAACGTGACGATATTAACTCCTGATCTTCCGACGAAGTAGAAACAACTGCATTACCTGTAATTGTGCTCCTAGAAAGAACGTAAAGGTTTTCGACTTTGGCACCCTTCATAACGTTCATAATCCCAAAAGATACATGTAAGACTCCACATTGAGCAATGATACCAAGAGAGATCAAATTCTTTTGTAACTCCGGAACGTGCCTAACATCAGTCAAAGTCCTCACAGTGTCATTATACATACGGATCATTATTTCTTTCTTTTCAACCATCTTGATTAAGACATCATTATACATCAAGATTGTACCACTAATCACCTCCTGATAGGAATTAAATCAATCTCGATTGGGACACACTTGATAGCAGTAGCCAAAATGTAGGATATATTGGGATTTACTCTATTATTGTATACAAAAGATGACTAGTAAAATAATAACGAGGTTACAAATCTAGTTTAGAAAACAATATAGCTGAGGGGTTTAGCATACAAAGGTTGACACAACAATTAAACAAGGTTTAGGTTGGATCCTAAAGCCTTTTACAGATATGTCAAAAGGAAAGAGAGTGAAGGAGAAAATGTAAACTTAGAAGTAGTCGAGGCTTGTGCTAGCACAATGCCCTGAAAGCTACTTTGACCCTCGGTAGGTGCTTGATGGCCTCATCCATTTGGCCCAAATGTTGAGAACTCCACTTAATATCTTCCATCCCAATCTAAGATAGATAGCTTTAAATATATCTCATAGCCTTCTAATTCCTAACCCTCCCTCTGATTTTGGCTTGCACACCTTATCCCAATTAACATGAGTGTTGGAATTTTGCCAAAAAAAATCTCTCGTGAGTTTCTCCACCGTCATAGACTCTTAACCATAATATAGATACGAAGGTGTACATATCCATCCACCGTCATAGACTCTTAACCATAATATAGATACGAAGGTGTACATATCCATCCACCGTCATAGACTCTTAACCATCATATAACCCACCCTTCCCCTACCGCCAACCACACCACACCACCACCGCCCACCGCCCACCGCCCACCGCTCAACTCCACCATTCAAAAAAAAAAAAATCTTGGCGGAAGATCTCGTCGGAGGAACTCATTTCTCGCCGTGGCGGTGGAGATCCGGCACGATCAGAGGTGAGCTGTAAACCCTCTCTTTCTCAGCTTGGCAGAAGAAACGGATTTGATATTTGTTAGGTTGTATTTAAACCCATCTCTTTCATCCCATTGTTCAAATTGATGACTAGATTTGATCAACCCAACAACTATGAGTTTGGATCTCCTCTAGTCGGTCAGTGGGCCCGGCGCACTTCACAGTCGACTGATGTATGGTTCACTGTTGGATGCCTCCCATCGTATGACTGTGATGCACGCCGGGCCCACCAACCGGGCGGTAGATTGGAGGAGATCCGAACTCATCAACTATCTTACACTTTGAACCAATTAATGGAAGAACATGCACAACATAAAACACACATCAGTCATCAATGAGGTTGCCGACACGAAGAGAGAAGTTAACATCTATCACGTTTCGTGATTTGGCTATCTTTCATTCTTATCTATATAACATGGCATGGCTGTTTTGTGCTGGCTATGACAAAATGGAACCAAAAGCTAACTAGACAAAAATAGGCAAATCCGGCCGTCGATCAAGATTCAATTATTCACTTTTATATTTTTAAAATTTTATAATTTTTTTAAAAAAAGAAAGATCATAAAGAGGGATGAGAGAGAGAGAGAGAGAGAGAGCAAATCCCATAAATTGTTCTCTTGCATGGTCGTTCGACATACAAAGAGAAAGATAGAAAGAGTATTTCATATTAAATGATTCTTACCATATTAGCTCCCTCTGTTAGTTATACATAAGTCCCATTAATACCATATTAACATACTAGCAAGAAAGATCGTAAAGAGGGATGAGAGAGAGAGAGAGTGCGTGAGCAAATCCCAAAAATTGATCTTTTACATGGCTGTTAAATGATTATTACCATATTAACTCTCTCTCTTGGTTGTGCATAAATCCCATTAATACCATATTGGCATACTAGCAAGGAAGGTCATAAAAGGAATGTGAGAGAGAGAGAGAATCTCATGAATCTCTTGGCCATGCAAACCATATTATCCCCTAATAACCCAATGGTGTGATGGCGGACGTCCGATTGTGCTTGCTTATATGCAAAGACCACATCAATGAACTCATTGATCCAGCCGTGGTTATTGGGTTCAGAGAAAGCGACCAATGTTAATCTCCCCCCCGGCTTCGATATCCACCGTCCATCTGTATCAATGAAATGATTATCTACACCGCGCTTCGAGTTTATACGGGGTCTTGGAATCGATCCCCTATTCCTCGTCGTGAAGTCATGTTATTTGGTACCGTCTCCAATCGGACGAACTTATGACAACCACGTGCAAATTTATACTCAACTGGACAGAGGTCACCGACAGCCCCACCGTATGATTGCACGAGAGGATGCTCACATGGCAACATCCAAATTGTCCAGCATCACAAGGTCCACAACCCGTGACCACACACGAAGAAAGTACCGGCAAGCGACAACATCCCAATAGATAGTCTACACAAACAAAGGACGACGATCTACATGCTGACTAGGATAAAATGGAATAAAAAGTTGACTAGATAAAAAGGAACGCTGACTAGACAAAACGCTCCGTCTCTCTCTTCCCCCGATCTCCCTCTTTTCGTCTCTCTCTCTCTCTCTCTCTCTCTCTCTCTCTCTGTTTCTCTCTTCCCCCGATCTCTCTATCTAATAAGGAAGGAGAGAGAGAAATTCAGACGGGAGAAGGGACAGGTCTGCATACATGGCTCGGAGTTGGGGATGCATGGGCTACTGATCGGGGGGGGGGAATTTTTAGTACATCCTGCATATGCTACAACCGCAGGGCCCACTGCGATTCAAGAGACATGATATAGTCGGCCCCAACACATGGGGGCAGTGGCCCCCAGTATTTGGAGCGTGTTGATAGGCTCTGGGAACGACTGTAGCTAGCGTACGCAGGTTATGCTGAAAATTTTCTCGTGGATCGGGTATCGGCTCGGACTAGAGAGAGAATCCTAAGGGGGTCTCGGATGAGAGCTGGATGCGAGGGACTCGGGTTCTTGGATTCACATGCATGGGTTAAGTTATGTGGAGTTTTTAGACATGCATGGCTGGTTGGGTTTGGACGGTTGGTTTGCATGCGAGTCGTGCAAGGTTGAAATGGGTTAAGTCGGGTGCGATGGGCAAAAGGAATAAGAAACGAAAAGAGAAAGAAAAGGAAATAAAAATAAAGAGAACATAACAGAAGAGAAAGAGAAGAAAAAGGAACATAAAAAATAGAGGAGAGAGAAATAGTGGCAGGCCTGAGTGTTCTCCGTGCCACATTCACAAGCCACCATCATACTCCGTTAAGCTTTGTAGAACGTTTGAGGTTCTCCTCTGGTTCGAATCATATGATGCGCTGATCCGATGATTTCATTTCTCGATCGAATTCCACAATTATTTTTTTTTATTAATTTTCAAAAAACTTCCAAACGAGCTGTGCATCCTCTATCGACTCGCTGTAAGAATATCCATCACTTAGTCATGATGCCCTTGAGCTAGCCGTTGTAAGCCGGTGTTGCCGTCGAAAGTGTTTTGTTGCCGAAGGCGGTCAGATGTGTTGCCGTGCAAATACGATGGTGTTGGTGGGGGTGGTGATGCCCGGAGGGTGTCTTGCCGTCGAAGGTGGCCCGCTGCAGTGTCGACAGGTGTGTTGCAGCCGAAGGCGGCCCGCTGTAGTGCCGGCAGCCATGGGCATGCACTAGTCTATATAACAAGGGGCGTCAGTTTTGTGCTTACTAGACAAAACAGAACAAAAAAACTGATTAGGACAAACTGACTGGACAAAAATGAACCGAATAGATGTAACCATTCATTCAAAAATCAACGCACGATTTCTTCTTGGTTTCAAATTCCAACCCATTTAAACTGCACTAAACCCCTAAAATCCCGACCCATTGAAACTGCACTAAACCTAACCGTTCATCCCATGATCGTTGTTCGTATCAACGACTATAAACCCGCCTACTGAAATTTCAGCTGCCCCAAGCCATCGGGTCGATCTCGAGGAATCCGTTCGAACAGAGACAGCTATGATTGATCGATTATAGGGGGAAGGAAAGTTGGTAGCGCCGAAGGCACCCGCTTCGTGCCAATCGGCACGGGCGAGGAAATGGGTGTCCCTATGAATGCTGGTGTTGTCGTCAAAAGTGTTTTGTTGCCGAAGGCGGCCCGCTGCAGTGCCGACAGGTACGGGCATGCACTAGTCTTCTATAGGCTTTATTTTTGGTTGGGACAGAAAACAACATTTCCTTGTTTTGGTTGTTCTTTAGTCACATCTATTCTATATACTAAAACGGAAGCCTCTCTCCCATGTTGTGACACGTGGATGTCTTTTAAAGAACCATAATCATTCTTCCATATGTGAACACGACTCAGTTTTAAATCCTATTAAAAACCTACCATAAAGATAATAAAACACTCATTCAATGGCATTTAATTATCATTTGATGTTAATCTCTCTCTCCCCTCTCTCTCTCTCTCTTTCTCTCTCTCTCTCTCTCTCTCTCTCTGACAAGTGAATCACACTCACTTTAGATTTCATACTTCTTCGAACAATTATGATGTCATCTGTGCCAAATGACTGTGCATCAAGCTCATCTGGGCATTGCCCGGGTTTTTTACTAGTCATGCTATAAAAACCAAACCATGCATATGATAATGAAATGTGAAAAAGTCAAAGAAAAGTCAGAAAACAAATGATAGAATTTAAAAATATATTTATATATGAATATTTTATTGATTTTTTAAGCAGTATATGTCGGGATTAAAACACGATTAATTAATATTAAAATGTATAATTTGGGATTAATATGTGTAAATGATGTTTTTTTAAGAAAGTTGTAACTATTTCATTTTTTTACAAAGTCGTGATTTTTTAAAAAATAGAAAAAAGCCACGTATCAAACGTTTATTGAAGAAGTAGAGTTTTAATCACAACTTATTTTTTAAAATCGGAGTTTTTCCAGTAATAGAGGCTGTAAATGGGTCGTGCTTGGCCCTAGCAGAATAGATCCGACTAGAAAGTCCGACTTGAATAATGTAAATTGAGGTCCAAATCAGCTACATAGAAAGACCACGAAGAACGACGACATCATTATTGGTGTGGGGATTCAACTAAACCTGAATCAACACTCCAAAACGATTTGGTTTTATCCTAACCGAGCCTATTCACGTCATGAGTCGGTTCTTAATCATGATCATCGCTTTCACTAGCCTCAAACTAATTTATCGTCTAAGCCTTTGTCCAAAATAGGTCATATGTGACTCCATTTATGTACTAGTTTCTGGATTCAAATTATGATGACACATTATCAAGATATATATTGTTACCAAATTCAACATTATGGAGTTGACCCATCTTCTGACACGTTCAACAAGTCTATCGGGATGCTAATCAGCTGAGTTGACCCATCTTCTGACGGCCTATGTTTCGGAGAATGAAGACACGTCGCTAACTGATCCGGTACCGGATACTATTCTTGATGCTTGGTCAGCTGTTTGTATGAGAAAGAGTCTTCTTCCTTTCCTTTAAATCATGATGACCTTGCATGTAACGATTATTATTTGGGGTCTGGGGCGCCAGGAATAAATCCCCAGAAATTGATATATACTATTGTGACTTAATAGCCGGTAGTTGTCTGGTATGCTTCACCATCAAATTTATTATTGTGATATTTGCATATAGCTCACTTACATTTAGGCTAATTGTATATTAAACCCTGCAAACATCATATTTACGTTAATCCCTAAAAACCAAGGTACTTGTGCGGAATATTCTAGGTATATTTGTGGTTCGAATGTTGCTTTTATGTATTGATTTTACTGGGACAATTTTACCCTTAGTTAATCAAAAAGTTAGAATCGAAAATCACACAAAAGCATTAAACTTGGGCAAATGGGAAGCATATATAAGATTGGGTTAAGTAATACTAAGGGTAAAATGGTCATTTGAGACCTGGGGTAAAAGGCAAATCATGGTTAAAAACCTATCCGGCAATGGTGGGACATGTTCGAAACTAAAAGAAGCTTTGATTTTTTTTGTTGGATCAGAAATCAAGAACTTTGTTAGAAAGTAGTTTGTACTTCATCAATGTGGATCTTATCCAAATATTGTTTCTGAAAGCTGCAGTCCACTTGCCCATTCCTGACCACACACATGTAGAGCTTCCCCCAAATGTGTAGACTGTCAATGCTGACGTCACTCATTCCCACATGTGTAAGGCCTTCACCTCCTCATAATTTTTTTTTTTTTTTTGAATACGCTTCAATTACAAACATAGCAATAAGATCAGCCTAGATCCTGACCGTGAAGACAGGCACTATTGTCATACTCTTCTTCATGCTGACGTCACTCATTCCCACATGTGTAGGGTTTTCACCTCCTCATATATATTTTTTTTTTGAATACGCTTCAGTTACAAACATAGCAATAAGATCAGCCTAGATCCAGACCGTGAAGACAGGCACTATTGTCATACTCTTCTTCATGCTGACGTCACTCATTCTCACATGTGTAGGGCCTTCACCTCCTCATATTTTTTTTTTTTTTTTCTGAATACGCTACAATTACAAACATAGCAATAAGATCAGCCTAGATACTGACGATGAAGACAAGGCACTATTGTCATACTCTTATTCATGCTGACGTCACCCATTCAGCCCAATCTTTCCTTCTCGATCTCTATGAACCTATATATGGACATGCTCCTAGCATTTGGCAAGAACATGCCCTCAACCCAAACACACTCCCTCCCTTCTCCCACCAACATGGCTTCTTCATCGAGGGCCCTAGCTCGTCTACTCCTCTTGCTCCTCCTCCTTGCTATCACCTCGGCTCATCTCTCCACATCCTTCTACTCGTCGTCGTGCCCCAACCTCTTCACCACGGTGAAACAGGTGGTCCAATCTGCGATCTCGAGCGAGGCGCGGGTGGGGGCCTCGCTTCTTCGCCTCTTCTTCCACGACTGCTTTGTTAACGTAAATTCTCTCTCTTCTTGCGTAATATAATAGATCCCACCGATGGTCTAGACGGAAGAATGCTAACATAGCCGATGAAGGCATCGCTATGTTTACGTCAATTGGTCATTATATATATTTTAAGCAAAATTTTATTCATACCCCCAAAAATCTGTAATTAGCCCCCATTTCCAACAAACTTGAATACACCCCGATTTCTTTAATCATACCCCATTCCCATCCCAAAAATACACTTTCTCCTTACACCCAACTTGAATACACCCCAGTTAAATGACCCGCCATACCTTTATCATACCCCATTCCTTTCAGATGTTGAATCACCATATGAGAGAGAGAGAGAGAGAGAGAGAGAGAGAGAGAGAGAGAGAGAGAGAGAGAGAGAGAGAGAGAGAGATGTTCTTCTTTCTTTATTGCTAGAGGGGTTTGATTTCCTATGGAGGAATCCGATCGGGGGAAGTGGGCCTTCGAGCCCCGTTGTCGATGTTGTTGCCACTGACGCCACAACCATGCCATCACCATCGCTCAATTCCTTCCCAATTGTAGTCGATGCCCCCTTATTCAAAATGTTTTGTTTTAAGTTTTAGTTGTATACTTGTATGTGGGGTATAAGATAAGGGTAAAAATGGTATTCAAAACATTATGAGTAAGTTATTGTGAAACGGATGGGAGATGGGGGCTAGTTACAGGTTTTTGGGGTATAAATAAAATTTCTCTATTTTAAAAGGGATAATGTGCCTAAAGTCCTTAACAAGAGATCGGTTTAATGATAATGATGGATAAAAGATGTTTTAGCTGTAGATCCCTCTGTTTGAAAAATGTTTGTTTTATCCCTAGCCTACGTGCAATAATACAAGGAATCACATGAAGAGTAACAATTTGCTACAATGATTTCACTTTAGCAAAAAAAATATTAAACGAGATTTCTCAAAAAAAATTGCTACAATGAAATCATTGTAGCAATTATTACTCTTTTATCACCGAATTGTTACTCTTTGCTACCACTGTAGTAATTGTTACCCTTTTATTACCGAATTGAGTAACAATTGCTACCACGATTTCATTGTAGCAAAAAAAAAAAAAAAGATAAATTACAAATGGACCCCCTGTAGTTTGCCCGATTATCACTTACACCACCTCATGTTTAAAACTCTATAAATACCCCCCTATAGTTTGAAAAGCTATACACAGACACCCTCTGGAGCGGGTGGAAGTGATGTGTTCTTCAAACTATAGGGGGCCATTTGTAGGGTTTTAAACTTGAGGGGGTGTAAGTGATAATCAGTCAAACTACAGGGGTCTATGTGTAATTTATCCAAAAAAATTATCAAAAATTATTTTAAAAAATTGCTATAGTGATTTTACTGTAGCAAAGAGTAACAATTCGGAAATAAAGAGTATCAATTGCAAATTGTTACTCTTTTGCTGCAGTGAAGAGTAACATTTGTGATTTTAGTATTAGGGGACAGTTTTATCATTTAAAGGGAAGAAAATTTAATGAAGGGACTTACTCTAAATGCATTATTTTTGAGAGGAAATGGTGCAAAACTATCTTATTGCTTGTCATTTAAATAAAAACGATATGCTGGAAATGACTTATTGCTAACTCCCCTTATATTTTTATAATGTACCAAAAAAAATTTGAACTATTGCTGGATTTTTTCGAATATTTTTTAGACCTGAGATCACCGAATAATTCAAGAACGCTAACTTGGTATCTATGCCCACAAAGCGTGTGAACATAGCATGGATCAAGAGATTGATGAAGATTGAACGTGTTGGGGTTAGTCCCACATCGGCTAGGGGCTGGATGGTGGTGTCGACCTCTCCTTACAACTTGGGTTTTGGGACGAGAGGGTATCCAACAGTCACGAGGGGGGGGGGGGGGGGGGGGGGGGGGGGGGCTGGCGTGTATTCAAGCCCTAGCCTCATGTGAGAGGGGGATTGTTGGGTTTAATCCCACATCAGCTAGAGGCTGGGTGGTGGTGTCTTCATATACCCTCTGTGGACCTCCCCTTACAACCCGAGTTTTGGGGCAAGAGGGTATCCAAAAAAACGTTGTTTGCACACTTATATTTGGTGTCTTTTATGGAGATTCTTATTATAGTCCTTTTATTGATGGGATAAGGCTTGGTTGTTGTTGTTGTTGGGTTGTACTTCTACTGGCTACTTTTGCAATTCTATGTAGGGGTGTGATGGGTCGGTACTCCTAGCCGACACAACTAATTTCACCGGCGAGTAGACCGCGATACCTAACAACAACTCGTTGAGAGGATTCAATGTTATAGATCAGATCAAGACAGCTGTGGAGAATGTGTGCCCTGGGTTGGTGTCTTGTGCTGACATAGTGACAATTGCCGCAAGAGACTCCGTCGTCATAGTAATTAACACTAACCATATTTTGGGGGACTTAGTGATAGGTCCTTGTCAAAAGATCAACTAGCCTAACAGACAACCATATTGTCAGGACAAAAATGCCCCTCACTGCACTTCAAATTTAGGTTTCATGCCTCTCCTTTCTAAAACAAAACCTAACTTTAAACCCTAAGATCTATAAGCCATGGCTTGAACCCTAGACCTAGAAACATAAACCTAACCCTAAATTGAACCCATTCGCCCCCTCGTGGCTTCTCGTCTCTGTTGTTCATTGCCGTTGGGCAGCGGCGGTGAGCTGCAGCGACTCGAGTCCGCTACTCGTTATCGCCGATCGACGACTGTGAGCTGTTGCGACTCGAGCCCATTGCTCGCGCCCACTGCCACCACCTCTGCTGCTCGCGCCTGCCTACACCACCGCTACTCGAAAGAAATGGGAGAAAATGGAGGCTATATGTGAGTTTATTTGGAGCTTTTGGCAGTCCTTTTCACCTAATCGATCTTTTGATCAGGGACCTTAGGCAAAACACATCTTTTGTCCATCCTTATCACCCCACCGATCTACTGTCAGGGACCTTAGCCACATTAACCCTAATTTTAATACTAGATCTTTTTGTTGGAGCACTCGTCATGATTAATTTTTTTATTATTTTCTATTTGGAAGCAGAGTTCAATACTCTTTGTACTTGAGTGTGATTTCATGAAAAGTTTGTTTTTCAGCTTGGAGGGCTGGCTTGGAATGTGAAGCTAGGGAGAAGGGATGCAAGGACAGCCAACATCTCAGTAGCCAACAATAACCTCCCAGGTCCAGCCTCGAGCCTTGCCAATCTCACCTCCCTATTCTCGGCCTAGGGGCTCTCTACCAAGGACATGATTGCACTTTCTGGTATCGACGCTTGGCAGGGGATCGACAGATTCTTTTCAAACACTTGTCAAGCCACCTCGACATCGACAAAACAGTTTTCTACCATAGAGTCTCAGCCAGCTAGATTAGAACCTACCTAACTGGGCGGGAGTAACTGTGGGTGCAAAATATGGATAACGCCCGACAATGGAACTCGTAGCCCTGCCTGGGGTCCACGGAGATGACAGTAGGACCCACAGCCCTACCTGGGGCCCACGGAGATGACAATTGGACCCACAACCATGCCTAGGGCCCACAAAGATGATAATGGGACCAGCAACCCTGTCTGGGGCCCATAGGAGATGACAGTGTGACCCGCAGCCCTGCCTGGGTCCTATAGAGACGACAGTGGGACCCGCAGCCCTGCCTAGGGACCATACATACTATCTGGGGTCTAGTAAATCCCCCCAGATATTTATCAAAACCTTCGATATTCCCAAACCTCCATAAATAGCAGACCTAACAAATATTCCAGGATCCAAAATCTAGACTGGAATTCTCAATCCCACTTTCTGTTTTATAGAGCTCTCTGCGCCTTTTGGTGATCAGACTCTAATCAAGCCTACTCCACCATCTTTCTACTTATACAAGCACTCATCGGCCTATCTAGAGTAGATCTACTTCTTCAGAGATAGTGAATTCAAAGGTTGCGTCTTACCGCACTGAGACATAAGCTTCAGCTGAACTTCTCCGCCACCTCATGTGTCAACTCTTCTTCTTATTCTTCTCCCTCTCTCTACTCTATAGTGTCTGTGTGACAGCTAAGCACACGACAACTTAGCATTCCACATCAACCACACCTCAAAGTCAACACCTTCCATCGACTATTAGAGGGGGACCATACGACGGCCATAATCTCCCCCTACAGACCATTCCTTACGACATGGTTTTGGGATGAGAGGGTATCCAACAGTCACGATGAGGGGGGGCTGGCGGGTATTCAAGCCCTAGCCTCATGTGAGAGGGGAATTGTTGGGTTTAGTCCCACATCAGCTAGGGGCTTGGCTGTGGTGTTTTCATATACCCTCTGTGGACCTCCCCTTACGACCCGAGTTTTGGGGCGAGAGGAAATCCAACAAAATATTTTTTGCACGCTTATATTTAGTCTCTTTTATGGGGATTCTTATTATAGTCCTCGTATTGATGGGATAAGGCTTGGTTGTTGTTGCTGGCTTGTACTCTTATTGGCTGCTTACTTGTGATTCTATGTAGGGGTGTGATGGGTCGGTACTCCTGGCTGACACAGCCAATTTCACCGGCGAGCAGACCGCGGGGCCCAACAATAACTCACTGAGGGGATTCAACGTCATAGGCAATATCAAGACGGCGGTGGAGAGTGTGTGCCCTGGGGTGGTGTCGTGCGCGGACATATTGGCAATCGTCGCAAGAGACTCCGTCGTCATAGTAATTAATTAGCACTAACCATAATTTTAATACTAGCTAGATCTTTTTAATACTCTTTGTACTTGAATATGATTTCATGAAAAGTTTGTTTTTAGCTTGGAGGGCCGACTTGGAATGTGAAGCTGGGGAGAAGGGATGCAAGGACGGCCAACATCTCTGTAGCCAACAATAACCTCCCAGGTCCAGCCTCGAGCCTTGCCAGTCTCACCTCCCTATTCTCGGCCCAGGGGCTCTCTACCAAGGAAATGATTGCACTTTCTGGTATTGACCCAATTTTCTTTCTTATGTCTTTTTGATAAATTACACGTTGTCCCCCTGAAGTTTAGTTAAAAAAACACTTAACCTGCCTATAGTTAAAAAACTACATTTTGCCCCCGTCAAGTCAGATAAAAGTTACCAAATGAGGAAATTTAGCGGTTGACAAAAGGTGGCATTGCGCTAACATTTCAAACTTTAGGGAGCGATTTGGAACAAAATAAACTAAGTGGGGTTATGCATTTTGAGCTAAACTTCAAGGGGGGAAAGTATAATTTACCCTCTTTTTTCTCCTCTCGTCTGAAGGAGGGTTAAGACAGACCCCTATCAATTATTTATTTGATAAAGGTGGGATTTGATTTGACCCAATATTCTCAGCAGTTAACTACCAAAACAAAAATGCAATAGAGGGAATTAGAACTCTATATATGATTTGAATTATAGTTTGAATACATGTTGTTGCATGTCTACATCGAAAATCAACGACATGAACTAATCTTCTTTTTATAATAAAATAAAAAATTCGTGGGGGGCTACGTTTAACAGTTTAATGGAACATAATGGCTAAAGGAGTGAAGCTTAGGCTTTGCCTCTCTTAGGACGACATAGATTCATAACCCACCTCCAGCCTTTATTACAATAAATATAGATAAAAAAACTACCTGACAGGATCACAATTAGGGTGCTCCTTCGCTCGGCAGCTGTGGGATCATTTCGAAGGAATGGCCGGTATACCCTCGCACCCACGTTCCCTCAAAGGCCTTTGGAGTTCCTGGAGAAAGAGGAGAGTCCCGCCGGGGATCAGGAAACCGTGGGATGCTTTGGTCATGGCGATCGTGTGGGTGATTTGGTTAGAGAGGAATAATCGAATCTTCAATGCTACTTTGGACGGCCAGGACAAACTACGACAGTCAGTTCTTTCTCTTTTCAGGACTTGGATTATTCCTTGGCGCGATAAGCTAGGGGAGGAAGCATCATTGTTTTGTAGCAAACTTCTGCCTTGAGTTTAATTGATTCTGGTTGGGGTCCTGCCAAACCCTCCCTCCACCAGGAGGGGTTCTCAAAAAAAAAAGTATATATCAAAACAAACAGTTTTCAAACAAAACATCAAACCGGACAAAACAACTAGAGTGTATTTGCAATGCCCATTTTAGCCCTCCTTAGTTGGAGTCATATTATCAACCTATAGAGGTAAATTAATAATGTGCAGAGTTATATTTTAAAATTTAGAATCGATTGTGACTCTAAAATGTCTAAATATGATTCTGTAAGTTAAAAATACGACTCTATAGTCGTGACATATGTTTAATCATTTCAAAATGAGTATATCGTCATTTCCTATGTCTAGTCACTTTGAAATATTTCTTGAAAAATGTCATTGAAAACAATATCGATAATGTTTGGTCCTATTTGGTAGCTAGTTTAGAAAGAGGGTTGACACCATATTTATTTAAATTTTTTGGTCTCATATGGTATAACCCATAAATATATAGCCCTATCCAGAAAAGAATGGTGAAAGAAGATTCATAAAGACAACCCAAATAGATGGGACATGGCTTGATGGCTATGGTTATGATTATGCATGGCAACCATAACCCCCCCTACCTTAGTTTCTTAGGAATTTTTTTAAAAAAAAAAAATCATTTTTTGTCTTATGATTTTTCAGCAAAAAAGACTCATAAAGATGACCCCAAATAATTGCAAAAAAAAAAAGACTACCTTAACCCTCTTGGTTCTAAGGAATTTTTTTAAAAAAACTATCTTTTGTCTTACAATTTTTCGTTTCCTTCTAACCTAGGTGCCCACACCATTGGCCAAGCTCAATGCACCTCCTTTAGGGCTCACATATACAACGACACCAATATCGACAGTTCCTTTGCTAACACAAGGAAGTTGAGCTGCCCGAACACCTCTGGTTCCGGGGACAACAACTTGGCACCATTAGACCTCCAAACGCCGACGACCTTCGACAACGACTACTATAAGAACCTCGTCAGCAAGAAGGGGTTGCTCCACTCGGATCAAGAGCTCTATAACAACGGGTCCACCGACTCCCAGGTTAAGACCTACAGCACCAACCAGAGCACCTTCTTCTTTCACTTCGTCAAGGCCATGATCAAGATGGGGGACATCAGCCCCCTCACGGGCTCCAGTGGTGAGATCAGGAAGAACTGCAGTAGGGTTAATTAATTGTAATAAGTTCCATCACTTTTGTTTTGAAGCTCTTTTTGAGATTGTTGAAGTATGGGATGTTGAATTAGTACCACCACTTTCTTTCCATCAAGAATTTTTCGGATTTCTAATGGATGCTTTATCTTCTATTTTAATTGTACCATCATATTTCTTACAAAAGATCTGTCACACTTTTATTGGGACAGGAATAATCATTCTTTGGTATGCAACATCATGAGCCTGAGAAAATGCTTAACTTATCCAAGCCCTTTTTTATTTTAAACGAATTGAGAGGATTTTTCATGTTATATGAAGCTCCTCGTCGTCATCCCCATTAATAATCAAGTTAACTACGAATATAAACTAACATAATTGCTTGCTTTCAAGTTTGATCCATGTTTAGAAGGTTTGAATTTGATGGAGAGACAGAGCACCCACTTTGCATTAGGGATTATGTCATCTTTATCACATCCTTGGTGTCCGCTTCAGTCCATAAAGAGTATTGGGGAAATTCGCATCCATTCCCTGAAAGAGTTCTTGTTTAGCATCAATGATAGCTAATGTTTGCCTTTAGCGTTAAGTTCCTCTCTAATTTAAAATTTAAAATCATTTATTTATTTTTTGTAGGAACTACTGGAGTTCTATCAATGGCAACCCAACCATAATCATTATTGGGATACAACTTTTCTATTCATGGTACCGAAGCCGACGAAAACACGGATCGCTTTTGAAGAGTGAACTTAGCCAGAGCATCAGCACAGGAATTAAGATCCCTCTTCATGTGGGAGAAAGGACACGAGGTAAAGTATAGAGCAATATGCCTGCAGTCAGATACAAGGTTCCGTATGCACCATGGTAGAGAGAGATCTCCATCCGACAGGAGGTGAATAAGGACTTGATTATTCCCTTTCACGATAACTGTAGAAGCAAAAAAAATTTAAGTGCTCTTAGCCCTTGAAGGATTGCTCGAGCTTCAATTTCTAAGACTACACACCCCAAAAATAGCCCCTTCCGAAAATATGGGAGCTAGAGCTATCCTAAATAATAACTCCAGTAGCCGACAGCGAGTTGTTCAATGCACCATCAATATTAACTTTGAATGTACCAAAGTCCGGTGGCAACCAATGGGATGGATGGGCCTCAGGACTATGGACAGACGAAAGATCTCTGAATAGGGCGTTAGAAGCAAGAATGATTGATTCTGACTGGGTCTCGTCCTATCGAAAATCCACAAGTTCTTGACCTTCCATATATTCCACAGGATAATGGATCCATAACTGAAAGAAGATAGATCTTCTATTTTTAGGTTCAGAAGCTAACAGATCCATTAACTCAAGGATTTGAAATCTCCATCCACACGAAGTTGTAGTTGAGACCCAAACCAGACTTCGCACGCAAAGGAGCAGTAGAATAGCACATGTTCGATCATTTCATCCTCGTTACATAAAGAACATGTCATATCCACATAGGAGAGCCAAGAAGCTATCATTTGGGAGATGGGAATGCATCTACACCGTGCTCGCCAAACAAATATCTAAGCCTTCGGAACAACATCTTTGATCTTCCACAATTCTTTCCAATTAAATTATGTATTGCTCGATAAGGAGGAGGCTCCTGTGGGGGAGGATTTTGGCCGTCGTACGTAACTCCCCGCCAACAGTCGATTGAAGGTTTGACCCTTTGGGACATGGCACGCTATGAAGTGCTAAGAGGTTAAGTGCTAAATTGTCATACAGTCACTTCTATCTTCTGGAGCGTGTTAGTTTGGGGAGTGGATTGCTTGTGCTGCTACTCTTTTGCATCCGAGCATTTTGGCGATTGCAGGGGAGACAGATCGATTGTTGAAGGTACTTATCTGAGTATCTTCTTCTACCTAGTTTGCATTTCTCCTCTGCTTGTATTGCCTGTTACTTGTGGTGTTTATTTTGATGCCTTTAGACTTTTAGCTTAGGGTCCAGATGCCTTTGGTAGCTACCTTGTTGGTCTGCCTACTTTAGGGATCTGGATTCTTGTGTTCCTGCTTGCTCATTCTGAGTAAGCCATGCGCTGTACTGTTTGACCTATTTTATTTATTCATTTTTTACTCTTCAAAAAAAAAAAGAATAATCTAGCATACATGCATATTCTATCTTTACACTAGATCTACATGTTAGAAGCCATACCTCCGTATGGATTCTTTCACCGCGATAAATTTCTTCTTTGTCAATGAAGAGGCCTCGGATCTACTCAATATAGCTTCGGTGCAATGGTCATAATATTTCGCTCTAAACTCCGATTAAGCTAAAATTTGGACTGTAGCTAGAGAACTTTGAGACACAACTTTTGCAAGTATTTTCACATCATTTGGAGTTCTATAGCTCCCATAGTCATAGAAATATCACTGATCTTCTGTGCAAAATCTGGACAGCAAAAGTTTACAAGAAGAACCTTCTAGTTCATCCGATCTCGCACGATGAACGATGCCTCGTCGATGGATCTCTAAGTACCTCCATAGACGAGCATTCTTCTATGAAACCACATGTTAGAAAGACGAGTTGCCAACCAATGACGCATGAGAGGGAGAGAGACGAGAGAGGAGAGGAGAGTAGAAGAGAGAGGGGTGGCTAGGGTTTCCCCTAATAGCATGGCCAGCCCCTCTCTCTCCTCTTGCTCTTATATAGGGCTGCCTTATCTCTTGGATAAAGCTTCTAACGGATAGGGTTTGACCAATTCAAACATCTCCCTTTATCTCTCCTTTTATTTCTCATTTATCTCTATCTCTTTCTTGATTTTGAAAACAGTCAAAACCAGCCCACTTTTTGTCCCTTATGACCGGCCTCTTTATTGAAGGCAACAACCTCCTATAAACAAAGGGGCCATTCTTGACTAGTCTCCTAACACCTAGGGCCGGCCCCCCTAGTGCATAGTGACGTATGGTTTCACCAAAATGCCTCTATGTCACTAGTTGGTCGTTCCTCGTGTATGAGACTTTGCAAGGCATATATAAGTGAAGTGTACTAGTGATTTCACTATTTTCTAAGATGCCCATAGGGTGCCCCTAGTAAAGTCAACTAGTCAACTTGCAACATATCCCGGTGCATCGCACCTATGTGGCGGAGTCCACTTACGGCAAGGGATCGCTACATGCATCTCTGTACTAACCTAGGTTTTCCCTAAGTACACACACGTAGTTGAGCATCTACCATGCACTTGTGCAAAGCACTCATGGAGCGTAGGTTTGGACTTCTTGCTTCCTTTAACTATGTCCTGTGTTTCGAGGAGATGGTTCAAGGACCATACATCATGTGGATAAGGTGGAACCTTCAAGGACCAAGGTTCATGGCTTCCAACTTAGACTCGATCGACATATTACCCGAGTGTACCATCGATCCTCGGAGTACGAGTTAACCTGCGTAGCCACCCGAGTGCGGTGCAGGCTACACTCCAATTCCCCCAAACTTACTATGTTCTCTCACATACCCCTGCTCTTCGCTTAGTATGGTAAACTCGCTATCCCTCCACTTGGTGCCATGATGCAACTCGAGTGGTGGAGAATACCGTTAAACTCGAGTACTCATATGACTCCGTTCCTTCCAGGTTGATCACATATGTCGTACTTTTGATTACTCTATCGAGTAACTGGATCTGACTGATAACCACCTGGCCAGGGTTTAATATGACGTAGGTCAGACCAAGGAACGCACCTCCTATTAGGGGTGTGGAGGACCTGCAGAAGTGACACGCTGATACGACACCAGCTAGGTAACCCAGTATACCGTGGTTTTGGGTCATGTATCTGGACCCTCACACATTAGTGCGCCAAAGCACCACACAACTGGTTAGCCCACCAGACATGGTTCCTCAGGGTTTAGGACTATTTTACCCTAAGTAGAAACACGGTTTAGTGCACTGATATCTACTGATCGATCTGTGCACCGTGTTGGTTCCGTTTGGCCACAGACACTGTGTCTGGTAATGACCGTGGTGAAGACACCCACGCTCTGTCATCCCAACAGCTTATCCTGATAGGGCGACTAACCTTAATCAGAGCTGCGAATGTATTTAGGTTACATAAGACAAGTCTATTGAGTCTCCTACTCAAGTGGATTGCCATATAGTTATGGCTCTTTGTTCTGTAATCAGAATACATACTAAGGTACGTACCAAGATACAATCCTAAGCTATCAATCATATACAGCTAAACTAATGATTTTTATGAGCTGTAGACCTCACCAATTCCAATACTAGTGTGAAGCACACACGAAGCATAGGGTTGGACTCTTTGCTTCCTCTAACTGCGTCCTGTGTTACGAGGAAAAGGTTCAAGAACTCTACATAATATCGATAAGGTGGAACCTTCAGGGACCAAGATACATTGAGATAAAAGGCCCTATAGTACTGCCCGACCGGGGGCAAGATGAACAAAATATCTGGGGTTCACATTAGGATAGATAAATACTGAATTGATATTTGAGTACTGTGGGATGCTAAATGGACCTTAGGTTAGACAACCTAGTGGCAGTAGGAATTGCATGAGACGTAGACTGTTGGTAGGCTTAGGGTATCTATATGTAAACTTTGACTTATTCTGTTGTCTCATATTATTAAAGGCTACTAGGATGTCACTAGCCATTAATTTGGCTAATCTCCTAATTTTCCATTGGGGGCTACTCTTTTCCACGAGTAGACTCTCATATAGGTCCGGAGGTTCAGGAGTAGCAGTGGGAGGCCAAAGGCAGTTTTAGGGTTGCAGCCGTGTTTTATTTTGGAATGTAGTTTCGTGATTTTTTGGCAGTGTAATCAATAAGTTAAGTATGAGAATCCTTTAGCCTAAGTTTAGTATTTTGTGTAACAATGATACAGCTGAAGTTCTTTTGGGTAGGCCTCTCCTCAAGGCCCCAACCCTAGGTAGATCACAATGAAAATATAAGAAAAAAAAATGATCTAATTGATTAGCCCAATAGATAGGACCTCTAAAACCATTGCACTCTAAGTAGGCGAGGCTACTTGGCTCGCCGTCGGAGGCTTGAGTCTCATGCTCCCTTAAGAGGGACTTCTTGTTGGAATTGGATCCTGTTATAAGAGTCGCAGCGGAAGCAAAAGATAGATCCGAAGATCATACGGTGTATGTTTCATTACACTTAATTCTACAAAACAATCTACATGCAAATCTATGATCTTAGCATATGTGCGGACACCCTAGAGGCATACTACGATCTATAGAAGACATGTATGCATCTAGTTAGGTATTTAGAATCATCATACCTTGTGGATCTATGATCCGAAGAGAACGGAACGATGATGAACCGCACGTGAATCACAAGGAAAGCTGTCAGATGGCACCTTGTCCTTTGCGAATTGAGAAATCCTCAAAGTCCTATCTCTGAGTGCAAGGACTACGAGCTGACGGAGGAATTCGTTGCGAAGACGATGGCGAGCTCGAGATCTCCTCCTTCTCTTTCTCTCTTCTTCCTTATCCTTCCGTCCTCCTTCTTCTTCCTTCTTCTTCCTCTTTCTTTCTTGGCCGAAACCTCAGAGAAGGAGAGAGGGAGAGGGGGTCGGGTTTTTAGAGAGGGGAGACACTAGGGCCGGCCCCTCCCTCTCTTTTCCTCTTATAGGGCCGACCTCCTAGTGCTACAAGCAAGATAGGGCCGGCCCCTAGTGGATAGGGATGAGAGGGGGTGGTTTTTAGGGTTTCCAAGTGTCTATCGTGAAGCCTGGATGAAAACATCCTTCACAAAAAGTGAAACACTACGAGAGAGATTGAGTGAGGTGCACTACTCGGAATCGAGTTCCGTCAGCACATATGAGCTCCTGGAATTATTTCGCTCATTCTAAGATCCATATTCAATATGTTCTGAGCCATATTTCAGTATTTAGCAAAATACCCCTACAGCCCCTAACACATGTGAATTAGGTTCTTAGGCTCCGGGCATGCGCTCCATCGTGCTACTTCGCATCCAACGTATCCAACCAGGTCGAGGAACAATTCATATACGCAACGACAGGGTGGAACCTTCAGGGTTCAGAATCTCTAGCTCCAACCGAATCCCTGATTAACTATTCCAGTGACACACCGAAAGTTCCGTTAATCAGCCCTAATCCGATTAACCCGCGTAGCCACCCAGAGTGCGACGCGAGTTGAACTCTAGTAATCCTAAACTTATGTTACTCCCTCGTAACCCTGTTCTCTACTATACTCTGATAATCTTTAGTCCCTCCTATTACTAATGCCATGATACGACTCGGGCGGTGGGGAGCACCGTCAGATCCCGATCGATCATCTGACTAGGAATTGATGACTTGTTATCTATAACACCACACACCTTCCGGTGCTATGCCTAGCATCCGGAACATCGTCAGTCATACTGACAACCACCAGACCTGGGTTAACTGTGTAGACAGATTGACTTATCAAAACGCACTCATCCAACACTGGACGTCAGATAACCTATAGGGATTACATGTCACTCAAGCGCCAGCCGGGTAACCCAACATACCGTGGTATTGGACTATGGAAGGTCCACACACGTTGGCACATCAAAGAACCACACAACTGGTTGGCCCAGTGTACATGGTCCATCAGGGTTAAGGACATATTATCTATAGTAGTAAGACGGTTTATGCACCAGTGTCTGAATCATTGAACTGTGCACCGTCTTGGTTTCTGTTCAACACGATCATCGTGCTTGGTCAGGTGAATGGAAATCCCATGTTCCCGTGGTGGAGACTTCACCACATCCTTTACCTGCCAACAGCTTGTTCTCGGTGAAGCGACCGACATTACCTAAGTTGTGAACTAGTTCTAGGTCTACACACAATTGGTCCACTGGGTCTCCCAAGCATTGATCCACCATGAGCCTCAGTGGCCTACTGTGTTCCCTAGGGTACTTTATTATATATGTATTAATATATACCAAAATAGTATTCTAATTAAAGCAATAACCAAAGTCATCTTCATTAATGTTACTACAAAAAATCCACGCTCAGGACACACGAGCTACAATAATCTCTCACTTGGCCTAGCAGGGAACAACAATCTTAACTCCCATGACATCCACGTGCTTCTCAAAAGCCTTGGTCGGTAATGCCTTTGTGAAAGGGTCCGCCATGTTATCTGTAGACGCCACCTAAGTCACTCCAACCTTCCCTTGCTTCTGCAAGTCCCAGATAATGTAATATTTTCACTCGATATGCTTACTCTTCTGGTGATATCTTGGCTCCATGGATTGTGCTACCGCTCCATTATTGTTGCAGTAAAGGATAATAGGATCTTGAGCTCCTGGTACACATCCTAAGTCCATGAGGAACTTCTTGAGCCACACCGCCTTCTTGGCTGCTTCGCACACCACAATGTACTCAGCCTCTGTCGTCGAATCCACGATGTATCCCTGCTTCACGCTCCTCTAACTGACAACTCCTCCTCCCAATGAAAACACAAACCCTGACGTCGATCTCCTGAATTTCGGATCTGATACAAAATTAGAATCTGTATACCCAATCGGCATCAGTTCCTGTGAAGAGTAAACTAACTCATAATCTCTCATCCTACGGAGATACTTGAATATACTTTTTACAGCAGTCCAGTGCCCTAGACCCGGATTTGACTGATACCTACCCATCATGCCTACTGCATAGTATATAGCTGGTCTCGTGCACTGCATAGCATACATCAGACTTCCTATAGCCGAAGCATAATGTATATTTTGCATCTCTGCCCTCCCATTAGGAGTCTTAGGATCCTGATCCTTGGACAATTTCGTTCCATGTCTGAATGGAACCAGTCCCTTCTTGGAGTTATGCATACTGAATCTGACCAAGATAGTATCTATGTAGGATGACTGTGACTGCGAGAGAGTCTTGTTCTAGCAATCTCGAGTTACCTTGATCCCCAGAACATAACTCGCTTCACCCAGGTCTTCATGTCAAATTGAAAGGATAACCATACCTTTACCATAGACAACATTCCAACATCGTTTCCAATGAGAAGGATATCGTCCACGTAAAGTACCAGAAAAACTACTGTAGTCTTATTGCTTCTTTTATAAACACATGGTTCATCCATGTTCTGTTCAAATCCATAAGACTGGATAGCCTGATCAAAATGCATGTTCCAACTTCTGGATGCTTGCTTCAGTCCATAAATGGACCTTTGCAACTTGCACACCAGACTTTCCTGACCTTTTGCGATAAAGCATGGAGGCTGGGACATATATGTTGAGTAAGATATGGTCTAGGGCTTGTAAAAACCATGGTTGATTAATAAATGAGTTGATATTTATATTAGAATAGCTTAATTGGTGCATATTATACGTGTTCTATGTACTGAACTGAAAAGAGCCATGGTTATATAGTGGTTCATCTGAGTGGGAGATTCAGTTGATTAGTACTATTAGCTTAAATTGTTCGCAGTTCTGATTAGGGTTGGTCGCCCTATCAGGTTAAGTTGTTGGAATGACAGAGCATGGGTTTCTCCACCATGGTCATTGCCAAGCACAGTGTCTGTGGCTGAACAGAACCAACACGGTGCACAAATCGGTGAGCAGACACCGGTGCACATAGCCGTGTTTCTGCTTAGGGTAATAGGTCCTAAACCCTGAGGAACCATGACCGGTGGACTAACCAGTTTGGGTAACTTTGGTTCACCAACGTGTGAGGGATCTAACCACGACCCAAAACCACGGTGCACTGGGTTGCCGGGCTGGCGTTGCATCGGTATGCCACTCCTGTAGGCTATTCATATCCCCATTGGGAGGTGCGTTCCTTGGTCTGACATACACCGTACTAAAACCAGGCCTGGTGGTTAACAGTTGAGCTGTTAGACCGAATCCGGTTGTTTGGCCAAAATGATCGGAGGTACAATATGTTAATCAACCTGGAAGGAACCTAGTCATATGGTCACTTGAGTCTGACGGTGCTCTCCACCGCTCAAGTTGACACATGGCACCGAGTGAAGGGACATCTAATTACCTAACTAAGCGGAGAGCAGGGGTATGCGAGAGAGCTTAGTAAGTCTGGGAGAATTGGAGTACAGCCTGCTTCGCACTCTGGGTGGCCACGCAGGTTAACCGGGACCTAGAGGATTGACAGGGACACTTGGGTAGTGTGTCGATCGGGTCCGGTTGGAAGCCATGAATCCTAGTCCCTGAAGGTTCCACCTTATCCACGATCGTTACGGATCATAACTTTCTCCTTGTCTCACTGCACAATACGAGTTAAAAGAAATAATGCCTTAATCGTCCTGTGTTCCGTGAATGCATTGCACTAGGGCATGGTGGTTGCACAGGACTAAGTGTGTTCACTAGGGGGCAACCCCAGAGTAGTGTAGGGATACACGATGTTGCCATAATGCCATGAGGAGTTCATTCCGTGTGTGCGTGTCGCACTAGAGCACGGTCTGTGTGTTTAGTGATTTTTACTATAGGGGCACCTCATGTTTTACTGAGGGCACCCCAGTAAATAGTAAAAATACTATTCATAACTCTATGCTATGTTAAATAGGTATGGATAAGGTGCCCTAAGTGTTAGAGTACTTTATCATGCACTAAGATGGAGCATATATGCTCCGGTATGAGGTGGATGGCCACTAGATGCATGGGAGTCATTTTAGTCATTTCAAAATGTCCCGCATGCCCTAATGGCCGCCCCCCTCATTAGGAAAAATATGCATGGCCATCAAATCCATATTTAAAGGGTTTAATTCAGATTTGAAATGATTTGAATCTATTCCCTTTAATTGCAAAACCAAATATGGCAACTATACAATAGTGGGCATTTATTTTTGAGGATTTATGAGAGAGAGAGAAGGGGGAACGGTTCATATGGACAAGGGGAGAGAGGGGCACGGTTTTCAAGGCATATTAGGTAAGGAAAACTGAGCCTTATTCATATTTTGAAGAGAAAGACCGATCCCTCTCTCCCTTGTGTTTGGTTTTGGCCTCCCTCTCTCTCTTGGGCACTCATCTCTCTCACTCTTTGGTTTTAACCTAAGTTGTGAAGAGAAAATCATCATCTTCTCCTCATAGAGTGTGTGTGATAAAGAAGAAGAGAAAGCTTGCAATCCGAAGCACTCAGAGATTGGAGTGCAAGGATTCGGGTCGATTCGCGAGATCGGGTGTACCCGAAGAAGAACGAGGCTTCTCCCACGCACGTGGATACTTCCGTCATCATCAACTTGGAAGATTAACATCGCGGTGTTAAATCCCGCACGGATGTATAATAAACAAAACCCTAGATCTATTGAATTGCATGCATAACATTTATGGTGTGTTTCGATAGATGACCATAGGGGTTCGTTTGCATTTCATTTTAATCTTGTGCATATGATTATTTCTTAAGAAAATTTTAAAAATGTATCGCACACCGTATCGATCCTAAGATCAAGAGTCCGGCTTCCGTTGCGTCTCTGATTTGTTTCCAACAAATGGTATCAGAGTCATTTTCGGTGTGCGATTCACGAAAAAAATTTCTATGAATCGAATCAAATGCGTTTTTGATGAATGAATGCATTCACCGGGGTTTGCATGCGCTAGATCATATATGCATATGTGTTGCATGCTATGTTTTCCTGCAGGACGCCGCTAGAAAATAATAATTGTGATTGTTTGGTTTTGGGGGTCAGACCCCGAAAAATATGATTGCATTGTTATTTTTTTTATTCTTTCTATGATGGATGGTTGTAAGGCCTAATGGGACAAGTACGTGGAGGTTGTTCCACGGCTTGGTTTTTCCCGGCCAATTATTTCTATTATTGTACTTCATTATTCTTTATCTTAGGAAAATGTGTATGAACGAGCAATTGCTCGGAGCATACTAGATTTTTCAATTACAGGCTGAAGATTTGGAGGACAAGATCAGATGGAAAAATTCATTACCAGAAGATCGAATGTGGTGGGCCAAAGGAAGAGATATCCGGAAGATGCCATGAACGGGATCATCAGAGCATTGCTAGTCAGGTTCAGGGGTCGGACCCTGAACTTGATATCAATGGATGTTTATGTTTGATGGTAGTTGGATATTTTCTAAGACCCCGATGAAATTATATATTCTAATGCTGTAGGTATTAGATTGTGGGATGCCCTTTCCCCACTGTGTATGGGATGCCTTTTCCCCACTTGGTCCCTGCGACCATTAGGTTAGATCTCTATTTAATGACACCCGTAGTTTAATTGGTGTTTGATGATAGTTGGATCCCAGAACACTCGGTTATGCCACCGTTAGGTCGAGGTCCGACGGAGGTTGTCGGATGTCCCTAATTGGTTTGACATCGAAACCAATAGTGATGTGGTGATCATCTATGACATCAAACATCAAGTTGCATACGAAGAGTCATACTAATGGGAGACCTTTCCTTGTATGTCTAGACAATAGGCTAGGCTCTAGAGCACAAAGGGTAATGATCATTTTATTTAGCATCGAAGGCTTGGAAAGTACGTAATGTGATTCTCGGGAGAAAGGTGACAACTAAGTATCCACGGGATAGGGACTATGGTCCTCTCCAAGTCTATTTATACTTCATAAGAGATCTTAACTCTAGTGGGAGCACGGTATGACCAGGGTCTAGGTCTAGGTTGTCGCAACCTAGGATCTAAAATACTTGCATTGAAATAACCCTCACAATAATTAAGGGATGTGTAAGAGGACTCAGTGTGAGTACCCCTGGCCTCCACGGCCAACTGCTGAATTTTTGGGTGATAGGGTATGGCTCAACATCCCCCTCGGGTGAGAGTTATTTTCTATCATGCCGGAGGCTTAGCAGTCTCCTTCGGGATATGGTGGTCATAATGCCAGGAGAGAAGGGCTATTCCCACCCTCGCGGGGGCCGCATGAACTCCCGTGTTATGATTGCCTAGGCTTGTGGGTAAGCATCCGGAGCACCCGTGAGGCTACCCGTTGCGTCGCATGGAGATCACGGGGGGCTGGCCAAAAGAAAACCATGGTCCATTATAACCCATCTGTAGCAGATTTGGATTGGGTCCGAGAGACCTGCTGTGAGCGGAGGATGCTGCACACTGCCCCCTCGGGCGGGTGTATCCGAATTCGAGATCTCATATACATAATAAAATTGATCCATAGATATGTCTCCGCTTTGAGGGTAGCGTTGACATTTGGATATAATTTGACTTATTTTAAAAATACCATAAAATGAGTTTATGTAGCATTCTAATATACTCCTATTTATTTTTTAGATGACCAAACTAGACCCCTTATCAGCCATCCTAAATGATAACAAGCTTACGGGTCCTAACTATGAGGACTGGAAACGCAACCTCATGCTTGTTCTTAGGATCGGTAAACACACCATGGCCCTAACCACTCAGGAACCGAACCTACCGGGTCCAGATGCCACTGAGGCAGAGACCAAGGCTTTCTCCGATTGGCGAGATTCTAATGAGATGTGCAAGTGCTATATCATAGCTTCCTTGCAGACAACTCTACAGAAGCAAGTCGAAGAAATGCCTGATGCTTCTGATATGATGCTATACCTCAAAGAAATGTTTGAGGGGCATAGCCGCGTAATGCGCTACCTCACAATGAAAAAGCTCGTTAGCACTAAGATGTCTGAAGGGACGCCTGTCCGGGGACACATGCTGAAATTGCTCGGGTTCCAGAATGAACTGGCTACCATGAACATTGTGCTGGATAACGAGGTTATGACTAATATCTTTCTTGCATCCCTGTCTGGAGCCTTTGAAGGCTTTGTCACTAACTTCAACCTTAACAAGTTGGAGATGACAAATGCAGAGCTTCTTGGAGCTCTCCAGGCAGCAGAAGACGGGTTCAAGGTTAAAGGTGAGCCATTAAGTGCTAAGCGTTGGGCTACTCTGAAGGCTAAGAAGCCTATGAGCAAGAAGCCTAAGAACAAGAAGCTGAAGGCATGGCCTCTACAGAGCCACGTGGGGACCTCTAAGTCAAGAGAGATGAAGTCACCAAGCACAAAGTGCTTCAGATGTGGCGAAAAGGGCCATTGGACAAAGGACTGCACAAAGCCTCAGGGTGCTGGGACAGGTAATTCTCAGCTACTTGTAGTTGAGTCACTTCTTTCAAGTAGCAGTTCTTTTGCATCTTGGATTGTGGATTCTGGTTCCACTAACCATGCCTGTAACTCTTTACAGGGGTTCCAGGTAAGCAGAAGGCTACTTGACGAGGAAGTGGTCCTGAGCATGAGGACTGATGTTGTTGCAATCGCAGAAGCAGTTGGAGATGTTTATTTATCTTTTTCTAATAAAAAGACTTTGATTTTAAGAGACGTATTATATGTACCGTCTTTGATACGTAATCTAATTTCTGTTTCTTCTATGGTGAATGATGGTTATTCAGTTCTTTTTGATACATCTGGTGTGTCTATTAGAATGAATGGAACCTTCATTATTAGAGGAATAGTTCAGAACAGTCTCTATATTCTAAGTCCTAAATTAGAGAAAGAAAACATAACTACTTTGAATATTAACTCATCTAAACATAAGAAACCTTCAGAAAATCTAACTCTATTGTGGCATCTAAGACTTGGGCATATTGCCTCAGATAGAATTCATAGGTTGGTCAAGGCCGGGCTTCTGGAAACAGATCTCTCGGAGATCCTTCCAACCTGTGAGTCTTGTCTGGAGGGCAAAATAACCAAGAGAGCTTTTAAAGCCAAAGGGAATAGGGCCACAGAGATATTAGAGTTAGTTCATTCTGGTGTATGTGGACCCATGAGCGTCCAGGCGATAGGAGGCCATGAGTACTTCATCACGTTTACTGATGATTACTCAAGATATGGCTATATCTACCTAATGCATCGAAAGTCTGAATCCTTTAACAAGTTCAAAGAATTTAGAGCCGAAGTTGAAAAGCAGACTGGTAGATATGTGAAAGCCCTTCGATCTGATCGAGGAGGTAAGTACCAATCGGACGAGTTCCTTGGGTATCTTAGAGACAGTGGGATTGTATCCCAGTTGACTGCTCCAGGTACACCACAACAGAATGGAGTTTCTGAGAGAAGGAATCGGACCTTGTTAGACATGGTCCGTAGTATGATGAGTTATGCTAGTGTACCGACCACGTTTTGGGGATATGCCCTATTAACAGCAGCTTATATCTTAAACCATGTCCCATCTAAATCAGTGCCTCTAACTCCTAGAGAACTGTGGTCAAAGCGAAAGCCTACACTACAGCATTTCCGAATATGGGGATGTCCTGCACATGTGCGAAAGGACAAGAGGGATAAGATGGAGACTAAGTCTAAGGTATGTCTGTTCATAGGCTATCCTAAAGAAACAAAAGGTGGTATATTCTATGATCCTGAGGATAAGAAGGTACTCATTCCTACGAATGTCATCTACCTAGAGCAGTACTATATTATAGACCACAAGCCAACCAGTAAGGTAGTTCTGGAAGAGCTACTGGGTACTGGTGGAGGTAGCACATCCGGTAACATAGAGGAAAGAGGTAACATTGAAACTAGTATACCAGAGACTGTAGAAACGAATCGCTCATTACCACCATTACCTCGTCGCAGTGGGAGACAAATCAGAGCTCCTGAAAGATACTATGGAGAGACTTTATTAGTCGATCCAGAAATTCAGGAGGATGATCCCTTGAGCTATGATGAGGCGATAAAATCTTCTGACAGTTCTGCTTGGCAAAAAGCCATGGAGGCAGAAATTGCATCTATGTCCCAAAATAATGTCTGGACACTTATTACACCATCACCCAATATTAAACCTATTGGGTATAAGTGGGTGTTCAAGAAGAAAAGAGGACCCGATGGTTCCATTGAGACTTATAAAGCTAGATTAGTTGCCAAGGGTTTTACCCAACGATAAGGGATCGATTATGACGAGACCTTCTCACCGGTAGCTATGCTTAAGTCTATTCGAATCCTCTTATCCATCGCAGCCCACTATGATTGGGAGATCTGGCAGATGGATGTCAAGACAGCTTTCCTCAATGGGGATTTGGAGGAAGACATATATATGATGCAGCCTCCAGGTTTTGAGTCAGTAGGTCAGGAAGATCTGGTTTGCAAACTTCAGAGGTCCATCTATGGACTGAAACAAGCATCTAGAAGTTGGAATATCCGTTTTGATCAGACAATCCGCTCATACGGATTTGATCAAAATGAGGATGAACCTTGTGTGTACAAAAGAAGTGATAATACTACAGTGATATATTTAGTACTTTTATGTAGATGATATACTACTGATTGGAAATGATGTAGAAACATTATCTACGGTAAAAGTTTGGTTATCCTCGCAATTCGACATGAAAGACCTAGGTGAGACGAGTTATGTTCTGGGGATTAAGGTAACTCGAGATCGTCGGAACAAGATTCTCTCGCTCTCACAAGCTGCTTATATAGATAAGATATTGGTCAGATTCAGCATGCAGGACTCCAAGAAGGGTTTCTTGCCATTCAGATATGGCTTAAAATTATCTAAGGATCAATGTCCTAAGACACCTGAGGAGAAGGCAGAAATGCAAAAGATACCTTATGCTTCAGCAGTGGGTAGTCTAATATATGCCATGCAGTGCACGAGGCCAGATATCTGTTTTGCAGTAGATATGATGGGTCGGTTTCAGTCGAATCCGGGTCCAGCACATTGGACTGCTGTAAAGAGTATACTCAAGTACCTTCGTCGTACGAGGGATTATGATTTAGTCTACACTTCACAGGACTTGACACCGATTGAATACACGGATGCTGACTTTATGTCAGATGTGGAATCTAGAAAATCGACTTCAGGTTATGTTTTCATGTTAGGAGGAGGAACAGTAAGTTGGCGGAGTGTGAAGCAAGATTGCATCGCAGACTCCACCACTGAAGCTGAGTACGTCGCAGCGTGCGAGGCTGGAAAAGTGGCGGTGTGGCTCAAAAAGTTCTTATTGGACTTAGGGTGCGTACCAGAGGCTCAGTCACCTATTGTCCTTTATTGTGACAATAGTGGAGCGGTAACACAGGCCAAGGAGCCAAGACACCACCAGAAGGGGAAACATATCGAACGCAAGTTCCACTTGATTCGGCAGTTTCAGAAGGAAGGGCAAGTAGCGGTGACCAAAATAGCGTCTGCAGACAATGTTGCTGATCCCTTTACAAAGGCGATTCCTGCAAAGGCTTTTGAGCAGCATGTAGAAGCTATGGGAGTCAGAACCGTTTTTCCTCGCTAGACCAAGTGGGAGATTGTTGAGTAAAATATGGTCTAAGGCTTGTAAAAACCATGGTTGATTAATAAACGAGTTGATATTTATATTAGAATAGCTTAATTGGTGCGTATTATACGTGTTCTATATACTGAACTGAAAAGAGCCATGGTTATATAGTGGTTCATCTGAGTGGGAGACTCAGTTGATTAGTACTATTAGCCTAAATTGTTCGCAGTTCTGATTAGGGTTGGTCGTCCTATCAGGTTAAGCTGTTGGAATGACAGAGCATGGGTTTCTCCACCATGGTCATTGCCAAGCACAGTGTCTGTGGCTGAACAGAACCAACACGGTGCACAGATCGGTGAGCAGACACCGGTGCACATAGTCGTGTTTCTGCTTAGGGTAATAGGTCCTAAACCCTGAGGAACCATGCCGGTGGACTAACCAGTTTGGGTAACTTTGGTTCATCAACGTGTGAGGGATCTAACCACGACCCAAAACCACGGTGCGCTGGGTTGCTGGGCTGGCGTTGCATCGGCATGCCACTCCTGCAGGCTATTCACATTCCCATTGGGAGGTGCGTTCCTTGGTCTGACATACACCGTACTAAAACCAGGCCTGGTGGTTAACAGTTGAGCTGTTAGACCGAATCCGGTTGTTTGGCCAAAATGATCGGAGGTACAATATGTTAATCAACCTGGATGGAACCTAGTCATATGGTCACTTGAGTCTGACGGTGCTCTCCACCGCTCAAGTTGATACATGGCACTGAGTGAAGGGACATCTAATTACCTAACTAAGCGGAGAGCAGGGGTATGCGAGAGAGCTTAGTAAGTCTGGGAGAATTGGAGTGTAGCCTGCATCGCACTCTGGGTGGCCACGCAGGTTAACCGGGACCTAGAGGATTGACAGGGACACTTGGGTAGTGTGTCGATCGGGTCCGGTTGAAAGCCATGAATCCTAGTCCCTGAAGGTTCCACCTTATCCACGATCGTTACGGATCATAACTTTCTCCTTGTCTCACTGCACAATACGAGTTGAAGAAATAATGCCTTAATCGTCCTGTGTTCCGTGAGTGCATTGCACTAGGGCATGGTGGTTGCACAGGACTAAGTGTGTTCACTAGGGGGCAACCCCAGAGTAGTGTAGGGACACACGATGTTGCCATAATGCCATGAGGAGTTCATTCCGTGTGTGCATGTCGCACTAGAGCACGGTTTGTGTATTTAGTGATTTTTACTATAGGGGCACCCCATGTTTTACTGAGGGCACCCCAATAAATAGTAAAAACACTATTCATAACTCTATGCTATGTTAAATAGGTATGGATGAGGTGCCCTAAGTGTTAGAGTACTTTATCATGCACTAAGATGGAGCATATATGCTCCGGTATGAGGTGGATGGCCACTAGATGCATGAGAGGCATTTTGGTCATTTCAAAATGTCCCGCATGCCCTAATGGCCGCCCCCCTCATTAGGAAAAATATGCATGGCCATCAAATCCATATTTAAAGGGTTTAATTCAGATTTGAAATGATTTGAATCTATTCCCTTTAATTGCAAAACCAAATATGGCAACTATACAATTGTGGGAATTTATTTTTGAGGATTTATGAAAGAGAGAGAGAAGGGGGAACGGTTTATATGGACAAGGGAAAAGAGGGGCATGGTTTTCAAGGCATATTAGGCAAGGAAAACCGAGCCTTATTCAGATTTTGAAGAGAAAGACCGATCCCTCTCTCCCTTGTGTTCGGTTTTGGCCTCCCTCTCTCTCTTGGGCACTCATCTCTCTCACTCTTTGGTTTTGACCTAAGTTGTGAAGAGAAAATCATCTTCATCTCATCTTCTTCTCCTCATAGAGTTTGTGTGATAAAGAAGAAGAGAAAGCTTGCACTCCGAAGCACTCAGAGATTGGAGTGCAAGGATTCGGGTCGATTCGCGAGATCGGATGTACCTGAAGAAGAACGAGGCTTCTCCCACGCACGTGGATACTTCCGTCATCATCAACTTGGAAGATTAACATCGCGGTGCTAAATCCCGCACGGAGGTATAATAAACAAAACCCTAGATCTATTGAATTGCATGCATAACATTTATGGTGTGTTTCGATAGATGACCATAGGGGTTCGTTTGCATTTCATTTTAATCTTGCGCATATGATTGTTTCTTAAGAAAATTTTAAAAATGTATCGCACACCGTATCGATCCTAAGATCGAGTCCGACTTCCGTTGCATCTCCGATTTGTTTCCAACAATATAGATGTCTTCTTCCAAATCCCCATTGAGAAATACGGTCTTGACGTCCATTTGCCAAATCTCTCATCCTCTATGCCTTCATCCCATCCTCTGCCGCTTGGAGCACCGCTAGGAGCTCTGCGTTAGATATCTCCAACCGGTTAAGGTTAAAGTTGGTAACGAAGCCCTCAAACGCTCCTGACAGAGACGCGAGGAAAATGTCGGTCTGGATCTCTGCATCCAGGATGACATCGAAGGAACCAAGCTCATTCACATAGCCAAACAATTTCAGCATATAATCCCGAACTAAAGTCCCCTCTGCCATCTTCGTGGACACCAATTTCTTGATGGTCAGGTAACGAGTTACCTGACTACGACCCTCGAACATTTCCTTTAAATAGAGCATCATGTCTGAAGCGAAGGCCATGTCTTCGACTTGCTTCTGAAGGACGGTCTGCAAGAATGCCACTATGTAGCACTTGCACATCTCATCAGCATCTAGCCAGTCTTTCCATTCCTTCAACTGAGACTCAGTAGCACTTGGTCCCGATATGGCCAGTTGAGGGATATTTAGGGCAATTGTGTGTTTGCCAACCCTTAGGATGAGCATCAGGTTACGCTTCCAATCCTTGTAGTTTAGTCCCGTAAGTTTGTTATCATTAAGGATGGATGCAAGGGGGTCGAGTTTGGTCATGATTTCTGTAAACAATGATTTAAAGCAGAAATTAGAGTCTACTATAATCTATTTTATGGAATTTAAAAATAGATAATGTTTACTCCATCCGCTATGTCTTCACTACCTCAAGTGGAGACATCCAGGAATCTAAATTCTCTGGGCTCGAGCACTGAGACTATCAGCCTTGAATTGGAGACAGCATCTCAGTGAGAGTATGCAACCGTTTCTGTCAACGGGGTTTTTACGACCCAGTCTTCATCGGAATTATCCATGACAAACTAAAAGACCTCCCAGTCTCCTTTTGGCCAGCTTTATGTGACCCGCGTGCATAGCAACGGTGGCTTCACACAAGCTTTCAGATGTTTCCTATAAATTTAGATTCCAAGAATCCCAATACCTCACTAGTTTGCCCATAATCCTAAGATCTGGAGCCTAGCCTAAGGTCAACGTGGAAAGGACTCCCACTAGAATGACGCCTCATTCACAATTTGATACCTGATGTCATAGTAGACCTCATCTCATTATAGGTTTCGATACTGGCCAAATAGGGACATCCGACAACCTCCGCCGGACCTCAACCAAATGGTGGCATAACCAAATTGTGATGAGTTCACACTACCATCAAACGTCAACTAGAAATGGGTATCACTTAGTAGAATCCTAACCTAACTTGGTCGCTAGGACCATGTGGGGAAAAGGCATCCCACTAGGGTTATCATACTTCTTATGAGGACATTAGTTATCTTTAAACAAATCTAACACTGTGTCTATCTCGGTGCACAGTACTTGGCTACCTAAACTACCATGAGGGCGATTACCACCTTTCCTTTTAGCTAGCCACCGGATTCGCACGTGTTAGAACCATATAGAGACACCGATGAATCCATAAGCTTAGTACTAACCCTAAGCCTGATCTAGAGACTAACTCATAAGCACGATAGATAATTAAATTATCATCGGGGTTCTCTAAACACTAAGAAATAGAACAACAGAAAAACATCCAAACTGAATCAAGTCTAGGGTCTGACCCTTGAACTTGAATATCACAGCCAAGATATCATGTTCTTTCGTTCTGTACGATCTCCGACGACAATCCCGATCATCGCCAACGTGCATGCTTTCGTCGGGTCTTTACACTCCATGGTACCGCTTGCCCGAACCGTGGATGTAGCATTATCTCCTTATTCCTGTGACCAAAAAACTAACACGCTCCGAGCAAGTGCTCGTTCGTGTATAATTTTGCTAGAAAAAAAAAGAAACAATCCTAGAATACATGGTTAGGGAACCGAGGGTGGTCAACCTCCACCCTCACCCATCTAGAGCCTTAAAATCCACAAGCATAATAATAATCAATGCAAAATTAAATCCGGGATCCGACCCCCGGAGGCATGCAATCACATATTACTATTCAGCGCGGCACCTGCAAAAGGACAAAACATAGCATAATCCATATGCATTATCTACACCGAACCCCGACGAAAACATATGTCATAATATATTCACATGATGTTTTTACGAATTCATGCATGAAACACACACCAAAGCGTGGCTCTGATACCAATTATTGGAATTGGATCCTGTTATCAAAGTCGCAGCGGAAGCAAAAAATAGATCCAAAGATCATATGGTGTATGTTTCATTACAATTAATTCTATAAAACAATCTACATGCAAATCTATGATCTTAGCATATGTTCGAACATCTTAGAGGCATACTACGATCTACGGAAGACATGCATACATCTAGTTAGGTGTTTAGAATCATCATACATTGTGGATCTATGATCCGAAGAGAATGAAAGGATAATGAATCGCACGTGAATCGCAAGGGAAGCTGTCGGATGGCACCTTGTCCTTTGTGAATTGAGGAATCCTCGAAGTCATATATCTGAGTGCAAGGACTACGAGCCGACGGAGGAATTCGTTGCAAAGACGATGGCGAGCCATAAGATCTCCTCCTTTTTTTCTCTCTATTCTTCCTTCTCCTTCCTTCCTCCTTCTTCTTCTTTCTTCTTCCTCTTTCTTCCTTGGCCGAAACCTCAGAGAGGGAGAGAGGGAGAGGGGGTCAGGTTTTTGGAGAGGGGAGCCACTAGGGCTGGCCCCTCCCTCTATTTTCCTCTTATAGGGCCGGCCTCCTAGTGCTACAAGCAAGCTAGGGCCGGCCCCTAGTGGATAGGGATGAGAGGGGGCGGTTTTTAGGGTTTCCAAGTGTCTATCGTGAAGCCTGGACGAAAACGCCCTTCACAAAAAGTGAAACACTGCGAGAGAGATTTAGTGAGATGCGCTACTCGAAATCGAGTTCCGTCAGCGCCTATGAGCTCCTGGAATTATTATGCTCATTCTAAGATCTATATTTAATATATTCTGAGCCATATTTCAGTATTTACCAAAATACCCCTACGGCCCTTAACACATGTGAATTAGGTTCTTAGGCTCCGGGCTTGCGCTCCATCGTGCTACTTCGCATCCAACGTATCCAACCAGGTCAAGGAACAATTCCTATACACAACGATAGGGTGGAACCTTTAGGGTTCAGGATCTCTAGCTCCAACTGGATCATTGATTAACTATTCCGGTGACACACCAAAAGTTTCGTTAATCAGCCCTAATCCGATTAACTCGTGTAGCCACCCAGAGTGTGACGCGAGTTGAAATCTAGTGATCCTAAACTTATATTACTCCCTCGTAACCTTGTTCTCTATTATACTTTGATAATCCTTAGTCCCTCCTATTACTGATGCCATGATACGACTTGGGCGGTAGGAAGCACCGTCAGATCCTGATCGATCATCTGACTAGGAATTGATGACTTGTCATCTATAACACCACACACCTTCAGGTGCTATGCTTAGCATCCGGAACATCATCAGTCATACTGACAACCACCAGGCCTCGGTTAACTATGTGGACAGATTGACTTATCAAAACGCACCCATCCAACACTGGACGTCGGATAACCAGTAGGGATTACATGTCACTCAAGCGCTAGCCGGGTAACCCAATATACCATGGTATTAGACTATGGAAGGTCCGCACACGTTATCACATCAAAGCACCACACAACTGGTTGGCCCAGTGTACATGGTCCCTCAGGGTTAAGGATAGATTATCTATAGTAGTAAGACGGTTTATGTACCAGTGTCTGAATCACTGAACTGTGCACCGTCTTGGTTCCTGTTCAACACGATCATCGTGCTTGGTCAGGTGAATGGGAATCCCATGTTCCCGTGGTGGAGACTTCACCACATCCTCTACCTGCCAAAAACTTGTTCTCGGTGAAGCGACCGGCATCACCTAAGCTGTGAACTAGTTCTAGGTCTACACACAACTGGTCCACTAGGTCTCCCAAGCATGGATCCACCATGCACCTTAGTGGCCTACTGTGTTCCCTAGGGTCCTTTAATATATGTGTATTAACATATACCAAAGTAGTATTCTAATTAAAGCAATAACCAAAGTCATCTTTATTAATGTTAATACAGAAAATCCACGCTTAGGACACACGAGCTACAACACTTCTGTCAATATGTGGGACATCGTCATGCCACATATACTAAGGGGATACCTTGTTTAAGGTCTATCTTGGTCTTCTCTCCATCGATAAAAATTTGCATCTCTCTGCTTTCTTTTAAATAGAAAAATATTTTCATAAAAACAAGTTTTAAAATATTCCTTGTTCCTTCCTTCTTCTTCATTTATGAGAGTAGAAGCCCTATTTGGTGTAGGTAGTTGACTAAACCCTAAATCCCTTTGTTTTTCCTCACCTCACACCCGAGGGATCGGTTCCAGATTTCTGGGGCGTGACAAAGTTAACCTGCGTGGCCACTTAGAGTGCGACACAGGCGCACTCCAATTCCTCTAGACTTACTATGTTCTCCCGCATACCCCTGCTCTCCGCTTAGTAGTGGTAAACCCGCTGTCTTTTCACTTGGTGTCATGACGTGACTTAAGCAATGGAAAATACCATCAGACTTGAGTGCTCATATGACTTAGTTTCTTCTAGGTTGACTGTATACATCGTACCTTCAATTACACTATCGAGTAACCAGATTCGGTCAATAGTCTAACTAATGACCACCTAGCCAGAGTTTCATATGATATTAGTCAAACCAAGGAATGCACCTCCCATTAGGGGTATGGATGACCTGCAGGAGTGGCACGCTGATGCGACGCCAGCCGGGTAACTCAGCACACTATGGTTTTGGATCACGTAACTGGACCCTCATATATTACTGCGCCAAAGCACTACACAACTGGTTAGCCCACTAGTCGTGGTTTCTCAGAGTTTATGATCATTTTACCCTAAGCAGAAACATGGCTTAGTGCACCAGTGTCAGCTCACCGATCTGTGCACCATGTTGGTTTTGTTCGGCCACAAACATTGTTTCTGGTAATGATCGTGTTGGAGACACCCACGCTCTGTCATCCCAGATAGCTTATCCTGATAAGGCGACCAACCCTAATTAGAGTTGCGAATGTATTTAGGTTATATGCGACCAGTCCATTAAGTTTCCTACTTAAGTGGATTACCATATAGCCTTGGCTCTTTGTTCTATAATCAGAACATGTATTAAGGTACGTACCAAGATGTAATCCTAAGCTATATATCTACCATATACACCAAAATTATAGATTTTTATAAGTTGTAGACCTTATCAATTCCACAAGAATTTCATTTGTCTCTACTTGGTTCAATCAAGCCAAGTTTTGTCAGTCGATCCACTCTCCATGTTCTAGTATGGGGATCAATAAGCTTAGCCACAGTCATATTAATCCCGTCCGGAATAGAACTTTCGATCGCATAGCCCGAAAGCTCTGGGATCCATTGGTCACCTAGCACTTGAATAGACGTGCCATCTCCCACTCTCCAACAAACAAAAGGGCAAATAAGATCCCGACCCTTCAAAAGACTTTGCCAATTTGGGGATGCACCGGACTCAGGGAGAGCTGCCAAAATATGGAATGAGACCCATACTTCTTAACAAGTACTTGAATCCACCAGAGGTCTTGATTATTCAAAAAGAGCCAGGCCAGCTTCATAAGTAATGCTTGATTGGTTACTGCAAGATCCTGAAACCTAAACCATCCTCAAGTTTCGATTTGTAGAATTGTTTCCAACCTAGGAAATATAGATGCTTCTTGTTGGGCTCGACACCCCACCAGAAATCACGCTGGATAGCATTTAATCTGTCAGTAACCACTTTTGGTATTAGCATGGTGGACATAAAGTATGTGGGGATGGAGGATAAACAAGATTTGATGAGAATTGTTTTTCTTGCATGCGAAAGGGTCTTCAACTTCCACCCTTTGAGTCTAGACTTCAATTTTTCTTCAAAAAAGGAGAAGGCTTTAGTCTTTGATCTGTCATAGAATAGATGAGAGCCTAAGTAGAGTTCATCTTGTTTCATGGTTAACACCCCAAGGTTAGTTGCGATGGCTCCTTATCGAACCCGGAGCACATTCCTGGAAAAGGTAATATTTATAAACATGATTAATTGCCATTTAAGGATCCTAAATTTTAACACCCCCCCCCCCCCCCTCCCCCTATAACCACAATCTCTCTCTCTCTCTCTCTCTCTCTCTCTCTCTCTCTCTCTCTCTCTCTCTCTCTCTCTCTCTCTCTCTCTCTCTCTCTCTCTCTCATCGTCGAGGTAATCTTGTGCTCTCTTTCTCTCTCTTAAGAAGGTTCTAAAAAAAAGGGGGAAGTTTAACATAAGTCATTTTTGAGAGATGACTATTAGTTGCAGGACATGTTAATTTTGAAATATAGCTCAAGTTCCTCCTGACGAATATATATCTTTTTGAAGATGAATATTTACTCTTTATGAAGACGAATGTATACCTGTAGGGACCTTAGCTAATATAGCAAATTACAATGTCCTGTGTCTACTATAGCAAAATAGTTAAGGACCTATACTTAATTTTCCGGGAAAAAAAAAAGAAGAAAAATCATTAGTCTGTTTTTTTTCCTGCTTAAAATTATCCGGTGGAACAACCGACAAATAATCCAGGAGGAGGAGACGAAATAGGAGCAGAGCAGAGGGGATCAGGTTGAGACCCTTATCATCCCAATTCCGCCGGTAATCCCTTGTACCAATACCATACCATTCTTTCTTCCCATCTGCAATCTGGATTTCTGTTTCTCTTGCACTTCGCAAATTGTTTGGTATGTTGAATCGCGCTGGTTTTCTGATGAAAAATCTGGATATGTTCGGCTCTCGGATTAGGGTTTATCCCTAACCATCAAGCCATGTCCCATCGGATTAGGGTTTATAGCAATTGTTATATATCTTGTGGCTTTATGGGCATCCTTGTAGTTTGTGTGATCCTCGGTTCTTGTTGCATGGGATTCCATTCATAATGGCTGCATGAAGAGTTGATTTGAGCGATAAAGGTATAGAATTCGGTGTTTCTTGTTAGTGATGCGAATGGAAATGTAAAGATTCAATTTTTCCCCCTCCCGTAGGGGAATTGGGATGTGAAGCAATCTTTTTGGATCTTGGAAGTCTACCATTGAGAAGTGTGGGTTAAACTTATTTGGCTTGGCTTTATGAATCGTCCTTCGCCTGTCATTTATGTAACTTTTATACAACAATTGTTGTCAAGTGCAACCGCATATCCAGTTGTGTGGTCGCATATGCAAAAATGGATTTGTATTTGGGTTGTGCAAAAAGACCGCACATGTGTATAGGAGCTTGTGCGGTCATGTAAGGCTATACGCGGCCGTAGAATGTAGTTGTACTGTCGCATAGTGTATTGTGTGCCTGCACAATTAGCCTGTGGGCTGATGAGGTATGAAGACTGCACATGAGTGTAGGGGTTTGTGTGTCCACACAACTAAAGTGTGATGCCAGTGATGCCACATAATAGAAAAATACACAAGGGGAGTGTACGATCTGATAATCGCATATGCGATCAGCTCAGTCTGGGTTGTGCGATCACACATCGCCCTTGACAACATTGGTCATAGCTGTTGTCAATGGAAGTTGTTTCATATCTTTCTAGCAACTTTTGTTGATGTTATTCCAATCCTTCCCTTCTTCCTTGGACCTTCCACAATAGTATAAGACCCTCTCCTTACCGATATTGCTTATGCTCGACATTGTACATGCCCAAACTATCATAATTTGCTTTCCATTATCTTTTCTTCAATTGGTGCCACTAACGCTTCCTTTAATATACTTATTCCCCACTCTATACCTCCTAGTTTTTTGGCACATCTGCCTCAATAACCACTTCTCTATAATGCTTATCTTAATTATGATGAGCTTGAGATTTCATTGAGGGCCAACATTCCGAATCGTACATTGTGGGCCTTATGTATCTTGTAAAATTAATCCTTAAGTCTTAAAAGCATATGATGGTCATATAGCACTATCGAAACTTCTCTCCACTTCTTTCAACCAGTTATAATCCTATTGGATATATATCATCTCTCCATTTTTTTATATAATACACTCAAGATACCGAAAGCAATCATGTACTATGTATCTCGGTCATCAATTGTAAAAAGGGCTTAATTATGATGATTAATTTTTTAAAAATTACCGTCTATATATTTCGTTAAGTTTTACTAATTTTTAAATCCCTATCTTCCAAATTCTCATTCCGTGGTCCAATTTAGCATTTAACCCTATCAGTGTTCATCAAGTAACACAAAATCATGGGCAAATAGCCCACACCATTATACTTCTTGAATATGAGTAGTAAGTTCATCAATGAGACGAGCAAAAATATATGGGCTTAATGCTGACTCTTGGTGAAGTCCCACAGTAACTCTCATGCTATTAATTGCCTTCATACATGGATTAAGTAATTTCAATATAACGTTGAGACAACTCGTTCCTTTTTAAAGTCTACCAGATTGCATCTCGTGGTACTCTATCATAAGCTTTCTCTAAGTCAATAAAAACCACACAAATTTATTCTTTTCTATAAACCTTTCAATTGTCTCAGCAAGAAAAAAGTCTCCATTATTGATCTTCCTGGTATAAATTTGAATTTGTTCTCCAAAATTATTATCATCTTTCTTAACTTTTGTTCCATTACCTTCTCCCGCAAACTCATAGTGACTTGTAAGCTTAATTCCTCGATAATTGGAACAATTTTGAGCATCACATTGATTCTTATACAGGTACTATAATAGTTCTCGAATCATTTGGCATCTTTTTCTTGTCAAGATTTTATTAAATAAACTACTTAACCAAAATACTCAAATCTCTTCCCAAAAAATGTTCAAACCTATATTTGTCTCCCATCATGATCCGAATCTTTACCATTATGCATCCTATCCAAGACTCCAAAGCATCCACCACTTCAAGTATTTTAAGTGCAATACAATACGCATGTCTATTCCTTGATTGTGGTTGTTCTTAATACACTCAAGTGGTGTTCTTATTCATTAATTTTTGAAAGTGGCCTTTTCATCCATCTTCAATCTCATCTTGCTTAACCAAGTTAGTATTGCCTTCACTTTTGATGTACCTAACTTGATCTATATCGTTAGTTTTCCCCCCATCCTGGCTAATTCGAATGTTTCTATCTCACCTTCCTTGGAACCTAGCTTATCATAGAAATTCTCAAAAACTGCAAACTTAGCCTTACTAACTAGATTTTAAACATCATTTATAGGCTGATAGCTTTTTCATACCTTCCTTCAATGTCATTTGTTTTCTATCATTCGTTAAAGTATGATCTCTTTTCCTTGATTGCCTTTTGGATAGTGTATTTTTATTCCCATACTGAAAACCTCTAAACTCTCCAAGAGCTTCTCAAGTAATTCTCTTAAAACAAATTTCCATCTGATCCCACATTTTATTCGGTGTGTGTGTGTGTGTGTGTGTGTGTGTGTGTGTGTTTCACGATTCAATTCCCTCATTCACTAATTTTTCTTTAAAGGGAATGATAAAGGGAGGGTGCGCTTTAAAATTCACAACCTTATTCTTGGGCTTATTTTAATTTGTTTTCTTTTCTTCTTGCTTTTAATATGCACAACCATAACCACTAGCCTATGTTGTGTTTTTCCATTTTTAAGATTTTGTTAATAGTGGAAAACAAAAGGATTTAAGAAAGGGAGGGTGTGCTTGTGGTCCCCGATGGAGAAAGCGTCTTAAATTGTTAAGCAGTTGATTCAATTTTTTTTTTGTATCCTGTTACTAATTGTCAGAATTTTTGTTTCACTTTTGTGCCAATTTGTATACCTGCTATAAATATCAATATTTTATGACTAAATTGTTGTCAGAAAAGAAGGAAGGAAAAAAAAGAAAAAAAATGTCAATGCCAGACTTAGAACTCATGTTAAACATATTATCCGATAGGATGTGTGTATGCTCATTATACCAATTAAAATTCAATAAAACTAGAGATGCTAAATCTATGTTGGCTGAGTTCAGTCTTTAAATGTACTATTACATGTTTTGTTACAGGTGTAATGGGGTTGAGTGGAGGGTTCTTGTTTCTTCTTGTACTGGTAGTCAGCTGGACCTATGCAGGGGCCAGAGATTTGTTGACCTATGATAGTACGGGTAAGCAATGATACATTTTTTATGCATATATTGATATAAATTCCACTTGTCCAGCAAAAATTCTGCAGAACATATTTTTCGTTTAATATCAAATTTCAAAAAATGATATAATTCAAATAACTATTGCTGGTGCATTCATGCTGTTCAGACTTACAGATTGATGGACGATGATAAAATTGTTTGCATTAGTCGTATATGATTCTTGTTGAATTATTGACCATTTTTTTAATTATAGGTAAATCTGTTTTTTTAATCAAACTAAAGGAAATATTTTCACCGTGCAAACTAGTGCTAATGCAAATCAAAGCCTTCTGCTTGATACATTAGCATCAAGCATTTGAGTAACTGATGGTTACTGTTAAGACATAAATGGTTCTTTTTCTATCATATTTATTTTTAAATTTTTCTATCATAGTTATTTCCCAAATTTTGCGTGTCAATATAATGTCTGTTTCAAGGCAATCAAGTTTTTTTAAAGCTGGCATAATTGAAGTAATTAGCAGCTGGCGATTATTCCAAATGTTCTGCATCAATCTATGGGTGATTTATCTAGAACCTGTTATTTATAATATCTTTGTGACATCTATTTAAGCACTCCCATCATGCATATTTATGTCAACATTAATCATGACACCTGATTAAGAAGCTATAGTGCCATCTGGTTCTTTTGTTGATTTAGTATATATATGCTACTTTCCTGACCAGTTAAGAGTACTGAAGGATCAGCATGATCTAACGTTCAGATAGTCTTGTCAAGACAAAACTGCATTTTGGGTGATACGGGATATACATCCTTAAGTAGTTTTGTAATCTCAGTCTGATGTATTTGTTGACTCAGGTTCATGGGTTTACGATCTCAGGTTTGTCTATTTACTACTGTTATTACAAATTTTATTTTACTATACTCCTAAAATGGCTTCTTCTTCCATAGTTCTGTATTTATTTTTAAGCTGTGGATGGGACTTTTCCAAAAGGTACCAAAATTGGGCTAGCCAGTTGTAGTAAAGAGAAAGGAAGGAACTGGCCTTACTTTGGAGGAGACTCCGAAATAAATAGGATAAAGGAAGGCATCAAATAGAAAAAGGAGAACGGTTTTTGGTGGGCCGCAAGGTGTGCCTACAATGTAGGAGGTGACCGTCCCATGCATATGAAAGGCCTCCTATGCCTATCTTTTAGGTGTGTAGCCTCATTGGGCCTCCACCCATCTAAACTTTTACTGTTTTGCAAGTACTTGGCTCATAATTGAAAAAAGAAAAAGGGGATATGGAGAATTTTGAAGAGTGGAAAGGGTTATTATATAAAGTTAGTTGCACCTATACGGAATATATTAATTCTGTTTATGTGAAGTAGAATTTTGAAGGAGGGGGGGTTGGGGGGTGTGGACTCCTACCTGTAGATTTTGGACCCCTACTTGTAGATTTGAACATATAGAGCTACACTGATATATTGGTTGAAGGTTTCGACTCATTCTACTAAATAGAATACCATAGATCCAATGGCTCCACGACAAGGATGAGTGCTAAGGTTTAAGATGCCTTGCATTAATAGGGCTCACATATGGAGATGTGCAACGAAGGAAATAGATCAAGGTGCTCGACCAACCTACCCCAGACCTAGAAAGTGATGTAAATATGGAGCCTATGCGGTGATGCCCAAAGAAGAGAACTTTCCCTTGGATCCAAGGAAAACGATCTCAATGATCCAGATGGAGAAGAGTTTCAAAAACCCTTTCGATGAACTCATGTGACATGATAACCTATAGTTGGCAAACGGTCGTCGATCGTATCATGGTCATCCCCACAAGGATTTGCAACTTTCAAGTGGCATTTCATTTCACCAAATGTCGTCGTAATAAACAGAGCTGACAAAGAATTTTACGAGCCACTGATATAGTGATATGTGACTGTTATTTCTCTTTTGAACCAATACACTCTATAGGGATCTTCTAAGGGTTCAATTTATAACTGGAGATTGTCAACTATTGTTTTGCCCACATAATTGGAACTTGGAAGCGACGCCTATAAATGATAAGTGCACAATTGGCATTCTAATCTACAAAAATGTTTTTTCTTAGTCACTGATTTCACGAACTAGGAACCTTATGGCAGATGATTTCACAAACTTATGGCAGGACCTTATGGCAGGTCTAGGAACAATGGTTCTTTTATAAAAATCATGAGGTAGCCAACCCTCAATTTGAGGGACTCTTGGATGAGGTAGCATTAGGAACTGTTCATTTCCATGCTTCTTAGTTATGACGGGGGCAATTTTTAAGTCAAGTGTTTCGACCCTTTTGTCTTTCTTAGTTTGTAGAGAAAGGGTTTCTAACTCAAAGAGCTTCATCTTGAAGTTTAGATGCAGTGGATTCTCTGAACTCAGAGGAATTTGTTAACTCTAGGTTTTCATTTTGCGGAATAGATACAATGGAATCATTTATATTCGACAGATCTTTGAACTCAAGGTTGTCATGAGACTTAAGTGCATCGGAACTGTCACAGTTTGAAAGATCTTTATTTCAAGAATTTCATTTTGAGGCCGAAGTGCAGAAAAATCATCTAAGCCTTGGAAGATCTTTTCCATCAATCATTGATTTCATTTTGAGGCTTAAGTGCAGAGGGATTCTCTAAGTTTGGAAGATTTTTCAATTCAGTGGTTCAAGTTCAAGCAATGTTGGCATCATGCTAGTTGTCCCATTTGAGTGTTCAGCAACTTTTAACTCTCAAGTGTTTCACCCTTTGATACCTCTTCAGAATTTTCTTCCTTATATAAGATTTTGTCTATTGTGAGATTAAGAGACTTCAGCAGAATTGAGTTGCTTTATAGGAGGCTTATTGTCATTATTGGATTTGGGTTTGGCGACCTCTTTCAGAGAAGTTGATGTTACGGATATCTTAATGGAAACAATCTTTTGGCCTTTTCCCCCTTGGTTTGCTTCTTTGTCAGATTAGCTTTTTATATTCCAACTCTTCCTCAACATCATCTAGAACGTTTATAACATAGTCAAACTTTTCTTCTATCAATGTATAGGTTCTCGCAAGAAGTATTGAATAAAATAGTTCATGTGGAAGGTTTAATTCATAGGCTCTATTCTTGATTGTTTGATAACCACTTTCTCAATTTGGTTCTTGGTGGATAGGAAATGCAATCAAACTAAACTATTTTAAAGAGATGGAAATAGGCTTTTGCAATGTCTGGAGCATAGGGACCATAATCCTCATTGTAGGGTGGGTGTTTTTAAAGTAACTTGGGGTATATCTCCAATAACGGAATGGAGGCTAAGAGTTAATTGAATCGATCACTATGATTGACCATTGTAATTGGAATGTAGCTCTGATACCAAATATGATGTACGACAAACCTAAGAGGATTCACTAACATGAAAGATGAGAGATGTTAGAAATGCAACAATCTAAAATTCAGGGTAGCAAGCATAAAAAGATTAGTCCAAGCTTGTATGCAAAGATGCAAATTTCAGTTCTTAACATAGAATCATCTCATGGCTCAAGTGCAATTAGTATTAAGCACAATATATCCGTATGTGTTCAAGTAGATTATATATATATATATATATATATATATATATATATACACACACACACACGTGCGCGCACACACACACACATTAGCAAAAACTCTGTGCCCGAGGGCACAAAAAGATTTCGAGGGTGACAACAATAATTTTGAGAAAGCTGACAATAATTCGAGGTTAGCAACAAAACATTTTGAGGGTGGTGATAATATTTTGAGGGAGTTGACAGTATTTCAAGGGTGGCAACAATAATTCGTGAGAGACAATAATATTTTGAAGGAGGTGACAATACTTTCTCATTAAAATGGCCACGAATTCTGGGGCATTTGATCGAAACGAAGGAGTGGTTTGGATTAGACGTCAAATCTCACTATGTGGATGAAGTCAAAGCATTAATGCCATCATGTCGGAGCTCACATGGGCTCCAAGTACTCCACCCTGTAAAACAATCTGAATATTTTTAGCATACCATAAATACCCTTGGTCGTATCGTCCATAGTTTGATCGTACCTTCGGTCACATGGTCGTATTTTAAGCCATCAGGTCTTATTTTTAGCCATCAGGTTGTACCTTCAGTTACCAGCATAGTTACCAAGTCGAAAGTCGAGAAAAAATCGGTCAGGGGAGAAGTCAGACAAATCGGAAAAAATTCGGAAGAGTCGGGAAACAAACAGTAGAATTTTAGAACATATATATATATATATATATATATATATATATGGGAAATGAGTTCCTATGACATGTCATAGGGAGTACCCTATGACATATGGTGAGTTAGTAACCCTAGAATATTTAGAATGTTCTGAATTTTTCTGAGGATGATCACCCTATCTTAGATAGGACCCCCGCAAAAAATCGGCTCATTCTAAAACTTCTAGAGGCATCAAATATGATTTTCAATTTAACGGTTAAAATGGATGGCCGATAAAGCTTCTAGCATTTGATGCCCCAACAAGTTTTAGAATGCTTTGATTTTTTGTGGACATTCTATCTAAGGTAAGGTGATTACCCTCAAAAAAATTCAGCACATTCTAAACATTCTAGCATTACTAATTCACCATATGTCATAGGGTACTCCCTATGACATGTCATAGAAACCCAGCCCTCAATATATATATATATATATATATATATATATATATATATATATATATATATATATATATATATATATATATATATATATATATATATATATATATATATATATATATATATATGTTCCAATAGGTTTTTAGAATAGTACATAACGGGATTAAAATGCATAATCGGGATTAAAACATAAAAATCATGATTTTTTTATAAAATCGTGACTTTTTCAAAAAATCGGGAAGGAGTCGTGTAGAGAATGTTTGCTGAATAAGTCGTGTTTTAATCACGACTTATTCAAAAAATCGGAGTTTTTGGTAACAGAGGTTACTAGTTCGGACCTTTAGCCAACAGCTCATATCTTTAAACCACCAGGTTGTAAGTCGTACCTTCATCCACCTGGTCATACCTTTTAGCCTCCTGGTCGTACCTTTCAGCCATCAGATCATACCCTTCAGCCACCAGATCATACCTTTCAGCCTCCAAGTATGTTTCAGCCACATTGGTAGTACCTATCTGCCTCGAAGTCGTCGTATGTTTCAGCCGCTTTGGTAGTACCTTTCAGCCACCTGGTAGTATCTTTCAACCACTTTGGTAGTACTTTTCAACCATTTGGTAGTTCCTTCCAGCCAAAGTGGCTGAAAAGTACAAACACAGTGGTTCAAGCCTAAAAGGTACTGCCAAAGTTGTTTAAAGTAATAAAAGGTACTACCAAAGCGGCTTAAAGGTACTACCAAGTGACTGAAAGGTACTACCAAAGTGACGGAAAGATACTACTAGGTGGTTGAAAGGTACTACCAAAGTGGCTGAAAGGTATGACCTAGGGGATGAAAGATACGACCTGTAGGCTGAAGAATATGACCTGATGGCTGAAAGGTACGACTGAGATGCTGAAAGGTACGATCTGGTGGCTGAAGATTCGATGTACAACCTGGTGGTTTAAAGGTACAATCTGGTGACTAAAGGTATGACCTGGGCCCTGATAGGTATGACCAACGACCTTGTGGCTAAAAAGTATGACCTGGTGGCTAAAGGTACAGCCTAGTGGTTGAAAGGTACGACCTGATGGTCAAAAATACGACCCGGTGACTAGCTGAATGTGCTACTAGACTATGGAAGATACGACTAATGGTATTTATTGTATGTTAAAGATATCCAGAATACTTTGCGGGGTGTAGTTCTTGGAGCCCATGTGAACTCTGACATAATGCCTTTAATATTTTTACTTATCCCCATAGTGGGATTTGACGCCTCCTTGCCACTCCTTTTTCCCGATCTGATGACCTAGAGTTTGTGGCCATTTTAGTGGCAAAGTAGCGTGTCCCTCGATCTCGGCCCTATATATATATATATATATATATATATATATATATATATATAGAGAGAGAGAGAGAGAGAGAGAGAGGTTAGAACAAGTGACGTGCCTTCAAGTTCAATTCTCATGAAGATACACTCTTAATTGGAAGTCGAAAAAGTTGTTACTTTCAGATTTTTTGAAACTTGCAGAATTTAGCTGCTAATTGGGTCCGATTGATGTTAGTGCGATGACTGTACTAAGCATTATAATTATTATTTTGTAACCACCAAGGTTGGACTGGCTACCTGCCAACTGGCCTTTTAAGTTTCTTGGCATGCTCCTCTTGTGCCAAGTTGTCTCGTCAGGTTTTCAGCGCCAATCTTATAGGGTTGATGCCAGGTGATAGCCGGTCAGAAGATTATTGTCTATCATCCTTATAGTCCACACCATCTTTGATGGGATAAAGACTTGGATGATGATGATGAAACATGTTAAAGTAATTTTTTCACAAGTAGGAAATACGATATAGAGGATCTGAGGGAATTCTGCTAGAAACTGTTAGGGGCTTATTTATGGAGACATAACGCATGTGCAAGGGAGACCTAAACTTTAGGTTTTGTGTGTGTGGTCTTTTGTGTAGTTTCTTTTCCCCTTTATCAGTTGTGTGTGGGTTGATGGGTCTTTTTTTTTTGGGGTGGATGGGTGGGTGGGTGGCGTGGGGTGGGTGGGGGTTTGACCTGATGACCTGAGAATTGTACGGTGACTTGATGTCCCATGTGGCAGTGTTGTATTATGTGTTTAGGAAGCATTCTATGACAGACTGTATATTCTTGGATATTATGGAATTGGGTTTAGAATGTTGACTCCAGATGAAGTGTGTTCGGTGATGTTGGTCATAGTTTCAAATACATGGATAGTCAACAATCCACTTGTCTTGCAACCATCTATGTTATTTCCTGTTACCCTTCTATGATGCACTTTTAATTTCTTGAAAAGAGCTAATTGCTTTCATCAAGTAAACAAGTAAACGAGAAGTCAAGTTGATCCAGTCCCATGTTTCCAGTTATGCAGATAGACTACAAGATGTCAAAAAGCGAAACCAAGGTATCTGAATCAATCGATAGGCATGACCAATTGTGCTCATTTTGTGAAGAGTTCACTTCTCGGGCTACCTATTATCTTGGTCAAAATAAGAGTCAAACTGAGATAATTGACACCTTTCATCAAGCGTGTTCCCAGATGCACTCGTTTGAACAAAAGGTACTCTTTTGCTTTCTCAGGTTAAATGTTTCTGAAAAATTTACTGGTTAAACTAAATGCTTAGGAATTAGGATACACTCTTTTTAGCTTGTCTTGTGCTCTCAGATATCTTCTCTGGCAGTGTGTTATACTGGTGGACTTCTATGTGAATCTTTTCTTTGTCGAGCTTGCTACCATACATCCAGAGGAGTTCTGCACAAAGGTGGATCTATGTGAGGAGAAGATATACATTTCTCTGCCGAAGAGGGATGATAGTTGCACGCTATGTCATCGTGTTGTTGTTGAAGTACTTGCCAAACTGAAAGATCCTGATACACAGGTAGGTACCACAATCTTGCTTACTTTGTAGTTCCATTTTAGGTGACCGACTTCTGCTCTGCTTAGCTTTTGTTACAGTCGTTGCCTGAGTTGCCTCGTTGGTATTAGAACCATATTGTTGTTTATAGTCAAAATAAATAGTTGCTAGTTCTAGCAAGTATGTGTCTTGCTATGGTATTCTTTTCATCGTAGCTACATTTTTCTGTTTGTGCTTTTGTTCTTAGCATTATCACGTGTGACTAGTACTAATTCTGTGCATTGTACAGACGGCTGTGATGCCTCTATATGCATTGAATCTCGCTCCCCATTGCGTTGAGAAAGATAGGAAAGAGAGTAACGGGTTAGGTCAGTAAAAAAAATTGAGAGAGAGAGAGAGAGAGAGAGAGAGAGAGAGAGAGAGAGAGAGTGGGGGGTGATGGGAAGGCCGACACGTGGCCACATAGGCCTCAGCTTTATAAGTATTTATTTATAGATGTGCGGTATTGTGGTCGATCTGTTTATGTTGGCCGATGTCTTCATTGTTTTGTGAATGCTTTCTATTTTAATTATGCTGCTATAAGTTGTTTCCATTCTTGATGGGTGGTTAGAACAGTCTAATTTCCTTTTCCTGAATCTCTCTTGATTCGTCGTTGGGCTTTTAGTCATGGTTTGTATTTTTAATTTTGTTCGTACTACTTTTTGCATTCCGAGACACCGTCATTTCTGCTTTTGCTTTGTGAAGTTTATTATTGGATCATATTTTTAATTCTTGAGAAAAATATCGAAACACAGATAATGCTGTAATTAAAGCACACTGCCTAATGCTTACAAGATATTATCTCTATGAAAACTCAGTTTGAGATAATCGAGGTGCTTCTGAAGGAGTGCAACAAGGTGAAGCATTATGTTCAAGAGGTAAGCCTTGCAGTACATTTATCCTAATGAAAAAAAAAAAGCCTTTGCATGAGTATCAAAAGCTACTACAATTTCATAATTGGTGGGAGTCTTCCTCGAGGTTGCTGATAAATAGCTGTTAGTGCTGCGAAGCAAGCAAACTTGTAGTCTTGGGCATATCTTTTTTCTTGGGAAAATTGCAAAAACATCCCTCGAATTATGCACCTCATTTCATATTGGTCCCTCAACTTTTTTTTATGAAAAATCTGAACCCTGAACCATGTTCAGTCTGCATTTAGCCCCCGCCGTTAAATTTTATTTTGAAAATACCATTGCCCTATTTAGCATAATTTATATATTTAAAAAATTATTTTAGTCTTATTGGAAATTGATAAGGCTATTTTCGGGATAAAAAGTTGACGAAGGGGGCAAAATGCAGATGGAGCATTATTCAAAAAAAAAGTCAGAGGGACAAATATGAAATGAGGTGGCATAGTTTAGGGGAGGTTTTTGTAATTTGCCCCTTTTTTTATTTAGAACTTAAAAGTTGCCTGGAATTGAGCAGCTTCAGATCTTCATCTCTCAAGGTGGGGCAAATTTTCTGCTTGATCCAAAGCTGTAGATCCATATTGGACTAACCCCTCCCGCATTCAAACCACATTGCTTGGATTTTTATCATCTCACCAATGACCCCTCTTCAATTCTCTGGACAGTGCAAGAGGCTGGTCTTCCAATATGGCCCTCTGATCCTGGCCAACGGGGAGAAGTTTTTCGAGACGACGGACGTCTGTGCTTCCATCCACGCATGCCGGGCCAGCCCAGCAGCGGCTGTGGGGAGAGCGGTTCAAGCGGATACATATTTGCTCGATTCTTGAAGAGGTGCGAAGAGTAAAGAAACAGCCGAAGGGATCGGAGGCTGTGTAAGTGTATAGGCTTGGGAGTTTGGTGGGAAAGGAATTTCTGTGGATAATATAAGCCCCCATGCTGATGATAAATTATTCTGTGCATATGCTGTGTAATTGAAACTGCACTGGGTTGGACTTGTAAGTTTGAAGCCTTTGCATTTGTGATGTATCATGTATGGTTTGCAGTTTGACACTAAGCTTCCTTTTGGTTCACATCTACTCATGTGAATCCAGGCCCAACCCGAGGTGCTGAACCCTCTGCTAAAGCCCAACCCAACTCGAGGTCGGGTTTGGCTTGTTGGCTGGGTTGGGCGGGTCGGGTGAGCGGTTGGCTGATATCATTTGTATGGGCTACACCTTGGATGATGGTAAATGTTCACCCTATGATTGCAATTAGAAACACATTTACTGGTTACATGTTTTTTTTAGAGGTAAATGAATAGGTAGGATGTGGGTTGTGTTGGATATAGAGAAATGCGATTCAGCCCGAAGGTTTTTCCGATTTTGCCGGCCCGATTGACATGGCAGCGTGCGACCGGTGGCTGAAATCCACTAGCGACATTTAAGTCTTTTACACCACCAGTCGGGGCTGAGCAGAATCGGGAAAACCTTCGGGCTGAATAGCATTGCTCGTTGGATATGGGTTGGGTTGCCTAACGCCTCTGCCCAAGCCCAACCCCAACCCGAGATGATCGGATTGAAACTTTCTAACCCAAGGCCACCAATACTAGGACTGTGCAAAAACCAACCCAAACCGCCTAACCGAACCGAAACTGACCAAAATTTAACCGAACCGACAAAACCGATTAAATCGGTTTCAGTTTTGGTTCCCGAGTATGGAACACCGTACCGAAACCGAAAAAACCGACCTGACTCCTTAAATCATAAACCCAACGGCCATAATATTTTTGTTTCCAGTAAGTGCAAGTATGAAATAATTATGTTACATCTAGAATGCTTCAAAAGAGTGAACGTCGGTTGATTTTGCTTTGAACTTTCATTTTGGCACTATGTAAGGACACAATCATCCACTGATTTGTGACAAACTGACGATCAAGATTCTAGAGCCAAGGGCTCTAGTATACCTCATATCAACCGCAACCGAACCGAAAACCGATCACACCGAACCGACAAAAACCGATCATTTCGGTTTCGGTTTTGATTTTTCGAAAACTGAAAAAAAATAAAACCGACAAAACCGACGCTCACCCCTAACCAATACATGTAAAATGCCATCCCAATTCAAGTCCGCCAAAAATTGGGTTGGGTTCGGGTTCGCCCACCCAGGCTGCATCCCTAGTTCATTGTCAGTTATAGGAGGCTCCAGATGTGGCTACACAAGGAGGTGATGTATCAAATGGAGGAAACTGTCTCAAACTGGCCTCTCTAGTTTTTTTGTTCCTTTAAGTGCTAAGAGCACAAGATAGACTAGGGTTCGAATCATACCCTCGTAGCCCCTTGGCAAGTCTACTGCTCCCCAAGCTGGAGGGAGAGGTCTATGGGAAGGATTGAAAGTGGCTGCTCGATGGGGAAACATTGGATCGACGGCGACTCTGAATCCATTGTGAGAGCCCTTTTGAAGCCAGAAGCCGGTCATGTGCCAATTCTTGACGACACCGACATCCTCATGAGGTTCCTTGTGGCGCACACATCTCACATCTTTAGGGAGGGCATACAATTGGCTTGCCAGTCAAACCAAATCGACTCAAACGAATGTGATCGACTTAAATTTCATAATCCCGTGAACATGACATCAACAATCAAGACTCACACTTGCAAGCAAGGCCACAGCAGCCCTGAGGGAACGTTCACTGGCTCCATGGTGTCCATATCGGGAGTCGAGCAAGAAACCTGAGAGGGAGGAAGTTCCACTCTGAAAAGAGCCCCGTTGGTTTTTATATACCAAACACTTGATGTTGAGTCATGTTGACTACAAGCTCTGTGATTGGGCTCTGTGTGCCGTCTCTGTAACATCCACCCTAAACACACAATATTTTGTCCGCTTTGTCCATGCCCGCACGAGAACTTCCCAGGGAAATCACCCATCCTAGTACTGCTCTCGCCCGAGTACACTTAACTATGGAGTTCTTACGAATTCCGTAGCGGCGCACGGTTTTAAAACGCGTCTTTTATGTTTGGGAGGGGAAATTATATAAGTAGCTCAGGATCTCCTTCTCTCCAGGCGATGTAGGGCTTACTCGTGGCCTTGTACACCTCACCTCACCTCATCAATCTTGACATCACAGCCTCAGGAGTCTTGGCTCTTGGCTATTGGCCTATTGGATCTTGGTTGTCACAATCCACCCTCCTCAGGGCTACACGTCCTCGTGTAGGGTTAGACCCCCTCCCATCCCGAGAAGAACCGACTCTGATACCATTTTGTAACATCCGCCCCAAATACACAAGATATTATCCGCTTTACCCGTCCTCGCACGAGAATTTCCCAGGGTGGTCACCCATCCTAGTACTGCTCTCACCCGAGCACGCTTAACTATGGAGCTCTTACGAATTCCGTAGCGGCGCACGGTTTGAAAACGCGTCTTCTATGTTTAGGAGGGAAAATTATATAAGTAGCTCATGATCTCCTTCTCTCCAGGCGATGCAGGGTTTACTCATGGCCTTGTACACCTCACTTCACCTCACCTCACCTCATCCATCTTGGCATCACAGCCTCAGGAGTCTTGGCTCTTGGCTATTAGATCTTGGTCGTCGCAATCAACCCCCCTTAAGGGCTACACGTCCTCGTGTAGGGTTAGATCCCCTCATCCCGAGGAGAACCGGTTTTGATACCATTTTGTAACATCTGCCCCAAACACACAAGATATTATCCGATTTGCCCGTGCCCGCACGAGAACTTCCCAGGGTGGCCATCTATCCTAGTACTGCTCTCGCCTGAGCACGCTTAACTACGGAGTTCTTACGAATTCCGTAGCAGCGCACGGTTTTAAAATGCGTCTTCTATGTTTTCCTCTTTTCTCCTTACGGTTAGGGTTTCTCACCCCCCCCCCCCCCCCCCCCCCCCCCCCCCCAAATCTCTTGGCCTCCTCGGATGCCGTTGGTGGCTCTAGGGAGGCCGGGAACTCGACGAGGGTTGTGGTGGGGTCGGGATCTGGCCCCTTCCTTCCCCCTTTGTATATAGGGGCATCTCTCCGGCCAGCGATTTTGTGTTTATTTAGATGGGATTGCGAGGGTTACCACAGCTTGGATCGACGGCTCCGCTTGGCGACATAGGTGCGGGCTCTTGGGGCGGAGTGCAGATTTGGCCGCAGCGTCGAGATTCCATCGGTGGTTGTCTAGATCACCTCCGTCGAGCGGCTCCCGGTGGTTAGTGGCGGTGGCGACGGGTTCAACGAAGGTTCGGGGTACCTGCTGCGATTCCTCCTCGAGGTGGCCGAGTTGCAGGAGCTGGCGGTAGTCCAGATTTTGATAATTTTGAATGTTTTGTTTTGATTCCTTTGTTGGGATTTTATCTGTGTATACCCGCCGGTGTGCGATGGTATTTGTGGATGTCCCGCCGGTGAGCGGTGTTTGTTCATCGCCAATTGTGGCATCTCCTCTCCCCCCTTTCTTTGGAGTCCCCTGCCGGTATTTGGTGTTACCATCCCCGCCGGAGTGGCGGTTTCTTTGGTTGCGCCAACCTATGGCGCCTCCCTGAGGTCCGATTGTGACCTCCCCCTTGCTATGAACCAAAAAAAAAAGGAGTCGTGTTGACTAAACCAGATATAATGATCTAATATCTTGAGAGGTTATTTTGACTTTGCCCTCCAAATTTTGCCTTGAATTAGACTTTACCCTCCATTATTTCATTAATTAGACTTAACCTCTCAAAACTAACTATTCCGTCAGCTCACCCCCAAAACTTTATTTCTTTTCCGTCAGTTCACTCTTTCTCTTAGATGGTGAGCTGGCGGAACAATTAGTTTTGGGCGGTAAAGTCTAATTAATAAAAATATGAAGGGTAAAGTCTAATTCAAGACAAAATTTGGCGGGCAGAGTCAAAATAACCCTATCTTGAGCTAGGTTCTCCAACTCAGCCACCTGCAAGTCAGACATAATTGATTCGGTCAGACTCAAATTAGGGTGCATTTCCGATTGCCTACAATACAACTACGGGTCCCACTGTGATTATGATTCAAGAGACATGAGATAGCGGACCCCAACACATGGGGTAGTGGTCCTCAATACTCAGCGCACAGTTGTATGGTACGCAGGATGTGCTGAAAATTTTTCCATACTCACGTAACCATTCTGGAGGTTTAGTTGTCCCTACAATGGTCAAAGTTGGATAAAATTGCAAAGAAGATTATAGATTGATCTCCTTGCTCGATGCGAGAGAGGATCGGACTCCCGGTGTGAAGCTAAGAAAAGGCCAGATCCGACGCCAGAAGAAATACACACGTGACTTCGTACGTGCAAACTATGTTGCGTGATCTAGATCACACTGAACCGCTTGATCGAGATCCGAAGGCAGGGAAAGAAACCAGTCCACACGTGGGAAATCTGTTGCGTGACACCAAGGGTGACAGTTGTATGGTAAGCCTTGAAGCACACGACTGCATTGAGCAGACGAGAGACAAAGCCACACAGACTCAATTGCGAGACCTGCAGTTGCGTGGAACGCGTCGAACGCGAGAAGTGTGATACGGAGGAGTGCTCGAAAGAAAGAAGGTGAAGCGTTTCGGAAAGAGTTGTTTCGGAGAGAATTCTCAGTGTATTGATTATTTATTTAAAGGAAGTATTGATTGTTATTACATAGGAATACTTCTTATATAAGGAGAGGGCCCACATCATTACAACACCACAAACGATGTGTGGCTCCAAACAAGCAACATAAAACACGATCATGGGCGGATCCATGAGATTTGTGAAAGCCTCTGTAAACCCAGCCCAATCCAGCCCTCCTCCGCTCAGCAGCCCGTCAGGCCCAGCCCAGCCCACAGCCCGCTGTCAAAAAAAAGAAAACACACAGTAGTTGTGCCCCTTGCCTTTTTGTCAAGAAGCCTCATCAAAAATCCTTAACGGATCCTCTCTCTCTCTCTCTCTCTCTCTCTCTCTCTCTCTCTCTCTCTCTCTCTCTTTGTGTGTGTGTGTGTGTGGTGTGGCAAAGAGGAGGTGTAGCAGATGTGGATCTGGTGCCTAGTGGTGTTGCTCGACGGCGTCGATGCTACTCGGAGTCGGAGAGGATCCCCAAGTAAAAATGAAAGCTTTTGTATGAATCTTTCGGCAGCTCATCATTTCAATTACTAAATTAGGGGAAACATAAAGTGAACACAAGAAGAAATAATCAAAGGAATTCATTATTTTTAGATACAATTATGCATAACATTTTGTTGCCTTAAGATCTTTAGACTCTAATATCTCACTAACTTATTATACTAAGATTTGCTCGTATCGTTGATGTTCACTTAAAAAAATTTGCGATGCATTTCTTTACTATATATAGTAAATACTTCATTGTTAAAAAATTAGTTTAGCTTCAGCCTAGTCCAAAAAAAATTCCTAGCTACGCCCCTGAACACGATGGTTCGTACGTGAAAGAACGGCCAAAGACAGAGTACATGAGCGAGGAAGAGATATGTCAGGAAGATCGTGCGTACGACTGTCCTAGGTCATGCGCACGACTGGTATCGACAGAAAAGTCGGGTGAGCAGTCGAGACGGATCGTGCGCACGATCGACTCTGGCAGCACACGGGTCAGGCGACTCGGCCTATGTTTTCTTGTGGGATTCCTCCTACAACTTGGATATGAATATGTGCCTATAAATAGAAGGTCTAGGACGAACATAGGGGCACAAGAGAAGAAATATCAAAGCTCTACTGAGGTTTAAAGAGTAGCCATTGTGGGTGCAAAATTGGCCAACACCCCTCAACGGAACCCACCAGCCCTGCCTGGGGGTCCACAGAGACGACAACGGGACCCACCAGTTTTGCTTGGGGGTCTACAAAGACGACAACGGGACCCACCAACCCTGCCTGAGGGTCCACAAGACGACAGCGGGACCCACCAGCCCAGCCTGGGAGTCCACAGAGATGACAGCGGGACCCACCAGCCCTGCCTGGGGGTCTACAGAGACGACAGTGGGACCTACCGGCCCTCCGCCGGAACTTAGATGACAGCTGTAGAAAATCGCCTTTTACCCCGGTTTCCATCCAAAAATTCTATAAATCGCAGACCCGACAAGTGTAATAGGATCGAATATCTGATTTCTGAATCAGACTTCCGAAAAATCCAGAGGTCAGACATCCCAACATATTGATCTTCTTTTCGAAGAGAAATAAGTGACACTTGACTTGTCGAGGTCACTTCAGTTCAAGTGTTAGTGAATTCAGGTTGCTCCTTATAGTACGGAGACGTAGGCTTCGGCTGAACTCCGAGATCACATCTCGTGTCAATAACCTTTCGACTATTCAGAAGTTCAACTTGAAACCATCAATATCCAAACCTACAAACTAGACAAACGTCCGATCTGACTTTCGACTCGACTCAATTGACTGGTTGGGTGGAGTTTTCAGTTCGGCACGAAGATCATCCCCCACAGTTTAGCGTTGTCTGTGGGATCGGTCGAGAAGCTCAATTCGCTCTACGACAATATCAGATCGGTTGAGCAGATAACCGATCTTGATAAACATACTTTCCAACCCCCCTCGGTTAAGCAGACAAATGATTAGATGCCACCGATCTGGTTGCTTCCTCCACTTTCCCTAAATGGCAAAGACGAGGTATCAGGATCATCCAGAGGGAAGTAACACTCAACCGAACCAACCTCGTCCATAAACTCGATCGATGAGTCAATAACTCAACTTCAGGTTGCCTCTTACCCGCCCCGATGCAGCAGTACATTCCGAAAATGGGAGATCGGTCAATCGACCGATCCCTCCACCACTTCGACAATCAGTTGGGCAAACTAGCCCTGCACCAACAGAAGATCCTCCGCCAACTTATCAGATCTCGGCGCTCGACTTCCAGCTGTTGCAGTTGGTGAAACAGAACGCCACTTTCACTGCTGAGAGGGACGCTATCAAGAAAGCAGCCTCCGATGCTGGGGTTGTTCTTCCTATCCCTTCCCTCACAAAGGAGCCGATCCGCCTCGACAATCCATCCACTCTGAACAGCGCAGATCAATAGACAATGCAACTCAAGGGATTAGTCGTCACGAGCCCACCCCCTCTGCAGCTCCACGGAAGCAGAGCGTTTGGGATCGTATCAATGACTAATCTTCGCAATCATCTTCGGACCGCAACTGTGTTAGGCAGGCACGGTCGAAACCCAACCTATGAGTAAGACATCGGGCAAAAGAGACTGCGTCGAAAAACCGATTCTCTTCGTCTCTCCCACTCCATCAAGACTCCCAAATAGATCTTCGACACCAAGGCCTCCCGGCGATAATTCAAGGTGGAGACCAAGACTTCCCGATCTTGCCCCTAGACTAACGACAAGGTCAGGGACTCGGTTGCAGGGAAGGATACTCCTCGGCTGGACCTTTCTATCGGAGTCTATTTCAATCACCATTCCCGAGAAGCTAGAGAACTTCGACTCTGCCAAAATTCAATTACCTAAAGGGAGATCCAACTCTTTATATTCTGGCATTCAAGCAAGCATTGACGCCACACGAAGAGAAGAACAATGTACTCTGCCAGACTTTCACTGGTAGCCTCAACAAACCTTCTCTCGATTGGTATCACAATCTTCGGGCTGAATCGATCACCCAGTTCGGAGTCCTTGTAAATCATTTCGTCCAGCACTAGCAACTCAACCATAAACCAGAGAAGAAACTTGATTCTCTATATCGGCTGAGGATGGGAGCTGATGAGAACCTTCATAGTTTCACGCGAAGATTCCGCAACGAGCATGCCGCTCTCTCCGGAAGACACCTTGACGACGAAGCCATTATGTTAGCTTTCCAAAATGCTCTCCAATTCGATTTGCACATCTACAACGACTTCATCCGCAATCCTCCTCCTTCCCTCGGTGCAATGTTCGATTGAATCCAGTGAGAATAGAGGTCAAAGATGACCAAATCGCTTGGAAGTGGTGCGAGTCCAGACGGCGACCTGCAGAGAGGGAAATGCCTAAGCATATGGCCAAAGCCCATAACGCAGAAGCACCAGCACCTCCACCAGCCAAGTGATCAAGGGAAGACGGGCACAGATTGCCTCCGAAGAAAATGACATTCATCGATTGGACCCTTCCGATCGAGCAAATTCTTGATCAAATTCAACACGAAGGTTTTCTTCAGCGCCCGAACCCTCTGCAACCAGACACCAAACTCACTGCCGACATATCTGTTTACTATGACTTTCATCACAGACGATCGGGTGATTTTTCAAAGGATTGGGCAAAAAACATGGATTTTTGCCCGATCGCCCCAAGCTATATCGGTTGAATTTGACCAATCGGACAAATTTGACCGATCGGATAAATTTGATCGATCGGGCAAATTTGACTGATCGGATAAATTTGTCCTATCAGACAAGTTTATCCGATTATTCGAAGATGACCGATCGAAAATCCTGACTGATCGATCAACAAACAACCTATCGATGGGTTTTGTTTGGTCAGTCGCCGATGCCCCATTAGCCAATACCGCTTAAATAAGAACTCGATGACACGAACCCTTAGCAGGGGGTTTGAATTTTGCACCTGGGTTCCAAGTCATCCAGATCAGCCTCTAGCTAACTTGAAGGGGGTAACTGTGGGTGCAAATTTTGGCCAACACCCCTCAACGGAACCCACCAGCCCTACTTGGGGGGTCCACGGAGATGACAGCGGGACCCACCAACCCTGCCTGGGGGTCTACAGAAACGACAGCGGGATCCACCAGCCCTGCCTGGCGGTCTACAGAGACGACAGCGGGACTTACCAACCCTGCCTGGGGGGTCCACAGAGACGACAGTGGGACCTACCGGCCCTCCGCCGGAACCTAGACGATAGTTGTAGAAAATCGCCTTTTACCCCGGTTCCCATCCAAAAATTCTATAAATAGTAGACCCGATAAGTGTAATAGGATCGAATATCTGATTTCTAAATCAGACTTCCGAAAAATCCAGAGCTTAGACATCCCAACATATCGATCTTCTTTTCGAAGAGAAATCAGTGACACTCGGCATATCGAGGTCACTTCAGTTCAAGTATTAGTGAAGTCAGGTTGCTCCTTATAGCACGAAAACGTAGGCTTCGGCTGAACTCTGAGATCACATCTCGTGTCAATAACCTTTCGACTATTCGGAAGTTCAACTTGAAACCATCACTATCCAAACCTACAAACTAGACAAACGTCCGATTGGACTTTCGACTCGACTCAATTGATTGGTTGGACGGAGTCTTCGGGTCGGCAAGAAGATCATCCCCCACAGCCATCATCATGGGAGAGGAAAAGGAATCCTTGGGATACTTGAGGGTTTCGGGAAGGGTTTTTCTAGTTCTTTGGATGAGAAGGCTGTGGAATCTATTCTCTTGTATGTGTGTGTGTGTGTTTGGGGGGGGGGGGGGGGGGGGGGGGTATCTCTCTTTCTTTGTGGGTGTATGAGGGATTGGTGAGAGACAAATATACTTGTACTCAGGTTTTCCTATACTAGTAAGTCCATTGATCGTTTTTGCCGGATATCATCGTGTGTGTGATTGCTTGTGCTTTGTTTATTTTTTCGTCTTCTCGGTGGTGGTGAGTCATCATCTTCTCTGTGGTGGTTCTTCGCACGTCATGTTCCACACTTCTTCCACTGCGTGAGGCCCTCAGATCACAACACTGTGTACCCCACCATCACCGTAAGTATTGCGCAACCGATCATCGCCGTCGTCGTTAACGGTTATCTTGCTTCCTTCACCCCCTTCCCTTCCCATCTCCCTCTTCCTCCTCCATTCTAGAGAAGTGACGGTTGCTCCTAGACATATCTCCACATATCATGTCGTTCGGGAATAATCGACAACCCTGTTGGTCGGGAACAACTGACACGTCTTCTGGAGAAGAGAGAAGGGAGGGGGAGGGGGAGGTAGAGGTGGAAGTGGAGGTGGAGGTGGAGGTAGTGGCAATTAAAGCTGGAGGAGGAGAGGCTAGGGAGAGGAGGGTGGATGTGAAAACGAATGGAGCGGGAGGAGGCAAATTAACCCTTTTGTGGGATGGACAATCAAAATGGGGCATTAATTAAAAAGTATAATCAAACTGTGGTGTTACTGGTGTATAGATGAATTGATGGTGATAGTTATTTTGTGGGTGCAAATAGTCAAACAATTAAGGAATTGTGAAAGACTCCTTAAAAAATATTTGGAAGAACAAAGACATGATGGCAAACCATGAAGATATATATAAGAAATATGGGAGACAGAGAACTACTGTTTCATTCAGTTCACAACCACTTTAGAATGGATTTTGTTAGTATTTGTTATATTTTAATTGATTATCTCTATCTTAAGTTGATAATGAATAATTTTTAGATAATTAAGACAAGGGTAAAATTTTCAAGGGGCAATGCGTCTTAGGTCCTTGCAGCAGATGCTGTGCTAACTAAAGGACGTACAGACAACATTTCTGTTTAGTGAAAAAAGCCATCCGTAACTAATTAATTTTAAGTGCTCGTTTAACTCTGCATGTGTCTGTACAGGGAAAGCATATAGAATCTTGAATTTGACATAAATAATTGTAGCAATTGTTACTCTTTGCGTTGTAGATTATTACTCTTGCTATACGGACATCATTGTAGTATTTTTTTTTTCCTGAGATATCTCGTTGTGAAAAAATGCTATAGTGAAATCACTATAGAAAAAAGTAACAATCTATGTAAATTGTTATTCTTTGAGTCACAGACTACAATGAATCAACTTAGCAAAAATCTTCATAATGATATAGTAAATGAGATAGGGGTAGTTTTATCATTTGAATGATTTGGAAAGTCATATCGATGGTTGGTGAGAGGGCACACTTGATGTAATTTATTATTTTGGGGGTGGAACCTGAGACAAAACCAAAAGTATTGTCTATCTTTTTAGTTCGGATCTCCTTCAGTTGATCAGCCCCAGTCGATGGGCTTGGCGTGCATCGCGATTGACATGCGTGAGGGCCCACCGATCGAGCCGACCGACTTGAAGAAGATCTGAAGTCCTATCCTTTAGTCCAAAAGGGTTTTTACTTTGTGTGTGTTATTATAGGGCAAATTATAAAACCTCCCCTGAACTATACATCTTATTTCAAATTGGTCCCTCAACTTTTATTTTGAACAATTTTATCACTGAACTATGCTCCGAATGCATTTAGCCCCCTCCATTAAGCATAAACTAAATATTTCGAAACAATTTTGAGTCTTATTGGAATTTGATAAGGGTATTTTTGAGATAAAAAGTTGATGAAGGGGCTAAATGCACACAGAGCATAGTTCAAGGATCAAATTGTTCAGAAAAATAGTTGAGTGACCAATATAAAATAAGATGTATAGTTCAAGAGAGGTTTTTATAATTTGCCCTATATTGTATGATAGGAAATAGTTGATTTCACAGTTCCCCTCTTTTGTAGAACAATGCTATGCAACCATCTTGGTTAGTGTTCCTGATACGCTAGCATCCATCATCTTGACATAAAATTCAGTCCTTTATGCCAATCGAGTCTTCTCGGCCATAAGCTCAGCAAACGAGCAAAGCTTGATCTAGACATTCATCGATTATTTTTTCCATCCAAACCAGAGTTGCCAGCCCGCGGGTGCTACCGAACAACGCGGAGTTGCTTGGTAGCAAGGGCAATTTTTTAAGGTGGCTCCAGAGTTGAGTCGTCCCTTTGCCCGTTCAACATTCGGGATTGAATGCAACGGATGGCTATGATCAATGTCACATCAAGATGGTCTGATTTGGATGGAAACCAAGATGGTTGAATAGCATTTTTGCTTGTGTCAAGGGGTGTTTGTATGCGTTCAGGGATGCGATCGATTTCTGAATCTTGAATCTTCCCACATATTCAATATCACGTGCAATCCACCACTCACATGCTTGTGGGCAGATGTTCCCCAAAGTCAGTGCCCACATTTTTGTTTGTATGTTTATTTTATTTTTGTTTTGATTTTGGGGTTTAGTTTTGGTTTTGGTTTAGTTTTTTTTGGGTGCAATTTTAGTTTGGGTTTTACGGATTTTTTTTAAATATAATATTTTTTTTAAATATAATATTTTTTTTAAATATATATAATTCAATAGCAGTAGACAAGAAATATTTATCAGACTGTCGTTCTTGTTGGGTTAGCCGCTTGCGGCATTAGGATGGCCCAGTACAAACCCACCATGGGCTTTTGGTTTAAAACCTAATAGGCCTTAAATAAAGCAGTACCCGTTAATGATGTGGCTAAGTGATGAGTCCTAACCCTTAGATCAATCTAATGGATGATTGGATTGAATCCGGTTATTAGGGTTTTGGGATGGTGTCCTGGTTTAGTTATAAATAAGATGTCTCACATCTATTAGGTATCTGTCTCATGTCATCTAGTCTCTTGACGGCCAAGAACTAAACCAGAAATACCTCTCCCTCTCCTCCCTTCTCTTCTGATCGTGCGACGACGATGGCGTGAGGAGAACGAAGAGGATTCGACTACGTGGGAGACGCATCGCATCGAGGAGTCATCTACCTGCGGTTCGTCACCCAGTTTGTTATGGCCGGAGGTACATCTTGATCTTCGCTTCCGCTATGGGTAGATCCGATCTTCGTGTCGGATCTCATTTGGTTTGATGAGATTTCCCATGTGGAGATGCTTTTCTTACAGTTCTGACATGCACATGTCTTGATGGCGTCAAAAAATGCTCACCATGTTGTTAGACCTTTTTTTTGTCATTTGTGATAATCCGGTACACGGGATACGGGTTTAAACCATGCATCCAGAATATTGGGTTTAGTAGAACCCAATTTCAATTCAGAATGTGTTGCACTGCTTCTATTAAACTCGTCATCTCGGATGAAGGGTTTAAACATGGCATCCCAGATGACGGGTTTATCACGGATGGGGAAAAAATAGGGAATATTAAGTATAGGTTCAATATATATATCATCCCGATGATTTGCAGGAAAACTAATTGTTTCAACTAAGCTTAGTTTTAACGGTGACCCTCTCTTGTATTTTCTGCACGTAAGACTATTTTTTAGGGGCGGATTGCAAACAGTCCATTTTAAGAGTTTCATTTTAGGATATCCCGACAACCGTTTCCTCTATGCCCAGGTCCACATTTCAGCAGATTGATTGCAATAACTCTTTTGCTTAATGCAAGACTAAAATACCCTTGGTTAAGCTATTGAAATTACCAACCTACTATTGTTTATATAACTTCACCCGATCTCTACGAAATGTACAGTTTCGAGACTTAGAGTGGGACCACTATAGCTGCTACAGTAATTTCACTGTAGCTGCTACAGTGAAATCACTGTAGCTGCTACAATGAAATCACTGAAGCACTATAGTGATTCATAGGGATGTAAAAAAAGCCCATCGGTCCGAACCCGGCCCAAAAGTCAACGGCCCGACCCTGCCCGTCTCGAACATACCATGGGCCGGCCTCGGGTCGCCACCTTGAGCCCAAAGCCCGGCCCAAAACCCCTTTGTGTACATATTTCTTTTATTAAAAAACATTGTATACATATTTCTCTTATTAAAAATCATATGTTTAGTCTAAACTCAGCTTGGCCTGACCCGAAATCCCAAATATATGTATACCCGGGCCGGGCCCGGGCTCAGGCTCAGACCCTTGGCCCAAGGCCCGATGCCCGAGGCCCGGCCCGAAGTATTTTGGGCCCGGCCAGGTCCGTGTTACACCCCTAGTGATTCCGTTGTAGTGGCTACAATGAAATCACTATAGCGCTATATTGATTATGCTGTAGTTGCTACAGTGAAATCACTGTAGCGCTATAGTGATTCCATCGTGGCTACTAAAAAACACTTTGCTACAGTGAAATCACTGTAGCAATAGTGCATAATTTTGTAGCAATAGTACTCAGTTCAATTGAGTATTATTAGCATATATTTGAGTATCTTTGCTATAGTGAAATCACTGTAGCTGTTATAATGATATTTTCGTAACTGCTAAAAACACTTTGCTACAGTAAAATCACTATAATACTCAATTTTAGTCGCAATAATACTCAATAAAATTGAGTATTATTTGAATAAAATTGAGTACTTTGCTACAATGATTCACTGTAGGGAAGCCTTTTTAGTCGGCACAGTGAATTCACTGTAGCAGCTATAATGAAACCACTGTAGCAACCCATACATGGTACTCAAATACAAAAAATAATACTCAATTCAACTGAGTATTATTTGCATTAAATTGAGTACTTTGCTACAATGATTTTATTGTAGAAATATCTTTTTAGCATCCACGATGAAATCACGGGTTGCTACAGTTAGGGGTGTAAAAAAAGCCCATTGGCTCGAACCCAACGCGAAAGTCAACGGTCCGAACCCGGCCTGACCCGAACATACCATGGGCCTGGCTCGGGCTGCCACCTTGAGCCCGAAGCCCGGCTCGAAACTCCATTGTGTACATATATCTTTTATTAAAAACCATTGTGTATATATTTTTTTTATTAAAAATCATATTTTTAGTCCAAATCCTGCCTAACCCGACCTGAAAGTCCAAATATATGTATACCCGGGCCAGGCCCAGGTTCAAACCCTTGGCTCGAGGCCCGGCCCGACGAACCCAACGGGCCCACTCGGGCTTGACATCTCTAGGGTCGACCCGGCCCAGCCCGAAGCATTTTAGGCTCGGCCCAGCCCGTTTTACACCCCTAGCTACAGTGATTTTGCTATAGCAACTACAGTGATTTCACTATAGCAGCTACTGTGAAATCACTGTAGCAGCTATAGTGAAATCACGGGTTGCTACAATGATTTCACTGTAGCATCTATAATGAAATCACTGTAGCAGCTACAGTGATTTCAGTGTAGCAGCTACAGTGATTTCAGTGTAGCAACTATAATGAAATTACTGCAGTAACCCCGTGCCACTATTGCTGTAAAAAAAAAAAGTGCCATATAATCTACCCTTATTTAATGTGGAGGATACTATGGGTATTTAAAAAAAAATCGTTATCCAAAACGGTTAAGATCGGATCATTTGCAATCAAAACAATGGACAAATGATCAGGTTTTATGCAATAGTCATTCCGGTGGACTTATTGTAAATGGGAACTTAAGATGGGACTAAATGTAATACGCACTTAATTTTTTGGACCTAACACCGATTTTTCTTATTTTTTAACTATTTTGGTTGAGTTTTTTTAAAATACCAAAACCACACATGAGATCCTCCCACATTAACTCACAGTAGATGCTTTGATGACTCGGTTTTTTTTATGAGAACAGTGACATAGATTGCTATAGTGATTTCATTGTGGTTACTACAAAGATTTCGCCATGGCTGCTATAGTAAAATCACTGCATCATTAAGTATCATTTTGTATATTAAAGTACCATTTGAAATCATTGTAGTAGCTACAATGACATCATTATAGCACTAAATATCATTTTGTATATTTGAGTACCATTTGAAATCACTATAGCATATACGATAATTACCATGGTTGCTACGGAGATTTCGTAGCGACTGCTGCAATAAAATCACTGTAGCAATGAGTACCATTTGAAATCACTGTAGAAAATTGAGTACCATTTTATATATCCTGAATACCATTTTTAATTTACTGTAGAAAATTTAGTATCATTTCATATATCTGAGTCTTATTTTTTTTTATCATTGCAGCAGCTGCAGTGATTTCATTATAGCTGCTACAATGAATTAAAATAATACTTAGCGCAACAATAATTACACTATAGCAAACACGGTGCAATCTCCGTAGCAGGCACGATAAAATCACTACAGCGGCTACATGAAATCAATGTAGCTCCTACATTGATTTAAAATGACGCTCAATGCTAAAGTGATTTCACTGCAGCAGCAAACAGTGAAATCACTGTACCAGCTATAGTGATTCCCCGATCTATCTTTCAACAATGGTTTCAATAGGGATCAAAGAAGGTTCTATAAACAATGATAATTTTTATAAATTTAAAACTATCATGTATATATTAGTCCTTTTAGTAGCCATTGCGATTCAGATGCTGAACCATGCATCTAGACGAAAAGGATAATATTGTCTGTACTGATTCTTAAATTAAGCTGTTGAAATGGACTGAATGCTATCCGTCCAAAAAGGCGCCGACCTTCCAGGTGGCTATGGAAATTAAATATTTCTGATCAACCACTATTTAATTAAATATTATTTTTAACAATATTATTATTTTTAAAGAAAACCATTGGTTTTAAGATCAACGTCATAGCCTGAAACCCGTGTGGCGGAGGACAATTTCCAGCGAATATCCGTTCGACTCGCGCGAAAATCTGGGGATTCCAGATGTGCTGTTAACCGAGCGGAAACGAGGGATGAAACGAGAGAAGCATTTAAAAAAAAACAAAAAAGAGGTTGAGGAGAGAGGAGGAGGAAGGGAGAGATCGGCGGCGGCGATGCCGGGCACCGCCGTCCGGCTCCCGGTGGAGTCCGGCGAGTTCCGGGTGTCGAAGGTGCTGTTCGGTCGGTACGAGGTGGGCCGTCTGCTGGGATGCGGGGCGTTCGCCAAGGTGTACCACGCCCGGCACACCCGCTCCGGCCAGAGCGTGGCGATCAAGTGCATCAGCAAGCCCAAGGTCGTCCGCGGCGGCCTCGGCCCCAACATCCGCCGCGAGATCACCGTCATGCGCCGCCTCCACCACCCCCACGTCGTCCGCCTCATCGAGGTCCTCGCCTCCCGCTCCAAGATCTACTTCGTCCTCGAGTTCGCCAAGGGCGGAGAGCTCTTCGCCCGCGTGGCCGCCCGCGGCCGCCTCCCCGAGGACGTATCCCGCCGCCTCTTCCAGCAGCTCGTCTCTGCCGTGGGCTTCTGCCACGCCCGCGGTGTCTTCCACCGCGACCTGAAGCCCGAGAACCTCCTCCTCGACGAGGCCGGTGACCTCAAGGTCTCCGACTTCGGCCTCTCCGCCTTCGCCCCGGACCAGCTACGCTCCGACGGCCTCCTCTACACCCTCTGCGGCACCCCGGCGTACGTCGCCCCCGAGATCCTCTCCAAGCGCGGATACAGCGGCGCCAAGGTGGACGTGTGGTCCTGCGGCGTCATCCTCTTCGTCCTCAACGCCGGCTACCTCCCCTTCAACGACCCCAACCTCATGGCCCTCTACCGCAAGATCTACCGCGGGGAGTACCGCTGCCCGCGGTGGACCTCCCCCGCCCTCCGCCGCCTCCTCTCCCGCCTCCTCGACACCAATCCCGACACCCGCATCACCGTCGACGGCATCATCCGCGACCCCTGGTTCCGCGAGGGCCTCAGGGAGGACCGGATGGCGTCGCTGATGCGGTTCCACGAGGAGGTGGAGGACCGGATCGCGAAGCTCGAGGCGGAGGACGGGGAGGAGGACCGGGATCTCAACGCCTTCGACATCATCTCGTTCTCCTCCGGGTTCGACCTCTCCGGCCTGCTCGGCGGGGCGGCAGCCTGCCGGGAGAGGTTCGCTTTGGGCCAGCCGGTGGAGGAGATCCTGGGGAGGGTGGCGGAGATCGGGGGGCAGGAGGGGCTGGTGGTGAGGCAGGCGAGGAGGGGCAGGAGGGGCGGCGCTGCGGTGGAGGGGCTGCGGGGGAACCTGGTGGTGTGGGTGGAGGTGTACCACCTGGCCGCCGGTCTGGTGGTGGTGGAGGTGGAAAGGGGCCGCGACGAGGAAGGGGAGGAGGAACGGCAGTGGAGCGATGCGTTCTGGAGGGAGAAGCTGGAGCCGGCGTTGAAGGGGCTGGTCCGTAACCCAGCGGTGGCGGCCGGTTCAGCGAGCGAACCGCCGCACTTGGTTCTTGAAGCGGACTCGGGCGACAAAGGCATCGATTAAAACTGAGTCAACTGACCCACCGCCTCATGAATCCAATCCAGTATGTCCAGATGGCAGCAGTCCATTGGCTGGACCTTTGACTCTCCTCCAGTAAAAAAAAAATGGGAAGCAGAGGAGAGACCGTGCACCGTGGCCGTTGATTCCGCATTGGACGGCCATTTTTCGTTGAAGGGCGCAGAGTCCACTCCCCCATTTGTTTATACTTTGTATGCATGCACGTGTGTGTATAGATTAACATTGGATATGCTGACGTGGAAAAGTTTTTGCAAGATAGAAAGGGTAGCGAAAAAGAAAGCAAAGGAAAAGTCAAGTGATTTTTCGTACTATTGTTTGGTTTTACGGAAAAGAAAGTAAAGAAGGACTTTTCTTTAAGGCAACTAAACACTCCAATAATTTTTTTTTTTTTTTTGTGAAAAGGATTTTTCTATATATAAAAAACTAGTGCTTAAATTTTATATTTTTATTGCTTAAATTTATATGACAAAATTAAATATGTGTCTATTATATAGCATCAAGATAAAGTGCATGGCTACTAATAGTTTCAGCTAAGCTTGAGTCTACGAAATCAAAGTAGTGTTAAATGTGATCAGATTCCATGGTTTTTGTATGGAATAGATCATTTGTCAACCGTTTTGGATGATTTTTTTTTTTTTAAATATCAAAAATATTCATAGGATCCTTCCATATTAATTAACAGTATATGATTTATGATCATGTTTATTTTATGGTAATAGTGGTACGGATTGCTACAATATTTCTCTGTAGCAGGTTCAGTGATTTTCACCGTGGCTGCTAAAAAAACTTCCCTATACTGAAATCATTGTAGCAATGATACACAATTTTATATAAATAATAATCAATTTAATTAAGTATCATTTTATATATTTGAGTACTATTTAAAGCCACTATAGGGATTTTGAGTACATTTTTGCATAAGTTGAGTACCTTTTTTTTTTTTTTTGAGAACCCCTCCAAAAGGAGGGAGGGTTAGGCAGACCCCAACCGGAATTTATTAAAAATCACGAAAAGATCCTGTTACAGAATGCAAGTACCTCCCCCACTAGTTCTCTCCTGAAGCTTTGCCGTTGAAGATGCAGTTGTTCCTCTCCAGCCAGAGTACCCAAAAGATAGCCATCACTGCAATGTCATAGGATGAGATGTGATGCCCCCCTTCGCTTCAAAATGATCCCACACTTGTCTCGCGAAGGGACATCCAAGCAGGAGGTGGGATGCAGTTTCCTCCCCCGAGTTGCAGAAGGTATAGATAGCGTCCGTAACTCGAGGGTTCTTACGCTTTAGCAGGTTAGCCTTGGTGAGTATCTTATTCCTCGAAGCCAACAGGGAGAAAATCTTAATCTTCGTTATGGCCTTGGTCTTACAGATTGCCTTCGATGGATGGTATCTTTGAAGTTGGGGAAGTAGATGACCGTAGAAGGACTTAACAGAGAAACCCCCTAAAGATGTACACCTCCACCGAACCCTATCATTCGTTGGTCTGAAATTGGCTGCCGAAAGAAAGACATTCAGGTCTTGGAGTCCACATTGACTCTCCTAGTCTAGCGGAGACAAAAGCTTGATCTTCCAAACCGTGATCCCCTGCCGTCTGCCCGCTTGAGAATGGACGGAAGCACCTTTATGTCTGACCATAGAATAAAGGGAGGGAAAGAGGCGTTCTATTGGCATACTCCCGAGCCAGGCGTCCTTCCAAAATCTGATAAGTTTCCCGTCCCATAATGATAAGGTGGTGGCTTCCTTATAGAAGTCTTTAACCTTCAGCACTCCCTGCCAGAAATGCGAAATACGGCCATAAACCCTGCTCCTAGAATGTAAGGGTGAGAACCTCTTGAAGTATTTGGCCAGAAGAACTTCTCGCCAAGATCCTCCTTTTTCTTGCTGGAGTCGCCACCACCATTTTCCCAACATTGAGATATTGAACCGACAAAGATCCAACACACCCAAGCCTCCTAAATTCTTTGGCCAACATACTTGATCCCAACTCAAAAGGTTATAACCTCCCTAGTACCTCTGACTCCTTGCCAGAAGAAGGACCTTCTGATCTTGTCATTTCTGTCAATCACCCACGAAGGGAGATAGAAGAATGAAAGGTAATACGACAGAATTGACGAGACGACAGAGTTGACCAAGACCAATCTGCCTCTTAAGGATAGGAAACGCCCCTTCCAATCCTCCAGCCTTCTCTCTATCTTTTGAATCAATTGCTCCCAGTCTTCACGCCTCAAGGCCCTGTCACTGATAGGGAGACCCAAGTATTTCATAGGAAGAGTCGTCTCCTTGCAATTCAAGAGTTTTGCCAACACAGGCCCTGCTTCTCCCTGTCCGATATAGTACAGGTACTCTTTAGGAAGTTGATCTTCAACCCTGAGGTCAATTCTAGGCCATAGAGGAGGACTTTCAATGAAACAAGTTGGAAAGGACAAGCCCCTGAGAACAAAAGGGAGTCGTCCACATAATGCAGATTGGACGTAGTCCAGCCAAAGCCGCCAACTCCTTTCACAAGCCCTTCTCTGTTCGCTTTCCGAATAGCGGCATCAAAGTTGTCTACCACCAAGATAAAAAGACACGGGGATAGTGGGCAACCTTGCTTCAAGCCGAACTCCTTTCCTTGTTCTCCATTGATATGGCAAGCTATCTTGGAAGAATTCAGAATTTCCTCAATCCAGTCCACCCATTTGCTTGAGAACCCTTTTGCCTGCAGTAGCTCCAACATAAAGTCCCATCTGACTTGGTCGAAGGCCTTCTCGAAGTCCAACTTCAACAGCACTCCTTCTTCACTTGATTCCCTCAGATGAAAGATTGTTTCGTAGGCCACAGCTACGCTATCCAAGATCAGCCTCCCCTTAATGAAGGCTGTCTGAGAAGGAGATACCATAGAAGAGATGTTGATTGCCAACCGGTTTGCAAGTATCTTCGAGATAATCTTGTAGAGGTAGTTTGCCAGAGAAATTGGTCGATAATCCCTTATACACTCTGCACCAGACTTTTTTGACAGTAGAATTACCCAAGAGTAGTTCAAGTAGTGAAGATGTACCTTGCCTGAGAAGAAGTCTTGCAAGAAGCGACATAGGTCTGCCTTGAGCATATCCCAAAATTTCTGGTTGAAAGACATCGAAAAACCGTCCGGCCCTGGAGCTCCCTTTCCTTTGGATTGGAAGACAGTTCTCTGAAACTCGTCCTCTGTAAACTTTGCATTGATGCCCAAGTCCTCCTGCCGCAAACGTTGGAAATCCAGACCATTCCAATCTATGGAAACCCCCGCCTTCTTGTTTACCTCCCGGAATGAGCCCTTGAAGTACGATGTAGCTGCCCCCAGAATATTTGATGTGGAAGACAAGCACTTCCCCTCATTGTGCAGGGATGATAAGAAATTCATCTACCGGCGAGTATTCGCTACCTTGTGGAAATAGGAGGTATTGGCATCTCCTTGCTTGATCCATTGCTCCTTGGATCTCTGCCTCCACATCTCTTCCTCTTTTCGTAACAGGATAACTAAGGCTTTATTCAGCCTGGACAATTATGTTGCTTTTGTATCTGTTAGGTTTGAAGTTTCTCCCCAGACTTCTAGGGACTAAATTGTCGCCAAGGTCGAAGCCTTCTGCTTCAGAACACTCCCGAAATGGTCCCTACTCCAACTGATGAGCTTCTTCTTTAAGAAACGAAGCTTCCGAGTCATATTAAGAATTGAGTTCTCGTGCTGACCTACTTCCTCCCACCAGCCCGTCAGCATGTCACCAAAACCTTCCTCGATCGTCCACATAAGTTCGAAGTGGAAAGGTGGACGTACCGATGAAATGGAATCAGTCAATAAAAGGATCGGGGCATGGTCTGAAACACAGGAAGCCAGACCCATCTGATTAGAGCACGGATATTGAGAGTCCCAGTATGGAGAGATGAGAAAATGATCCAGCCTAGCTAAGATCGGATCTTTTCTCTTATTACTCCAGGTAAAGGTGCGACCTGAGAGCGGTAGATCTATCAGCTCCTGATGGCGGATGAAGTCGGAGAAGGCCCGCATGGCTGAAAGGTCTCCGCCATTGCGAAGTCTTTCCCCTGTCCCTCTCGTAACGTTGAAATCCCCTGCAATGACCCAAGGCCTAGTGAAGTTCACCCGAAGGAAAGACAGTTCTGCCCAAAAGTCATCCCCCCTGCTGTGGTCAGTAGGTCCGTAGACTGAAGAAGGAAGAGGTCATCACTGTACCCTACTAGAATCCTTCCTGACGCACCAGTAGCATCCTTTACTTCCCATTTGGCAATCTTCTCAGTACTCAGTGAGCGGAAAAAATGACTAGTAGGGTTCTCCAACTTCGACTCCTGAATACAGATGACGTCCACATCATGGATCGATGCAAAAGTACTGGCCGCTCATCTCTTCTCCGATTTGCCTAAGCCCCTAACATTCCAAGACAGTATTTTCATTAAGGAACAACAGATACTCCATCAGGCCGAAGCTAACTTCGCCCTCCTCTCTTCCATTGCCCGAATAGACTCCAGAAATAACCGGACACCATCAACTCAGGGGTAGTAATAAAACCACATTTTTTAGATATGTCCAAAATTACATCGTCCTCCAAAAGGGAAAGAGGTAGGGAGACCGAAGGGTCAAACTGAGTATTAAAATGATACTCGATTATATGAAAATGATACTCAATGCAACATTGATTTCATTGAAGGGAATTAAGTATCATTTTAAATAAATATACCAGTTATAGTTAAATCACTGTAATACATACTAAAAACACTCAATTATTTGAAATGATATTCAGTGCTACAGTGATTTCAAAGTATGGAATTGACTATTATTGCTACAATGATTTCACTGTAGTAAAGTATTTTTAGCAGCCACGAAGAAATAACTATAGCAGCTGTCAGGGGAAAATTTTGCTGGTGAGATTGCTCGACCTGCAAGGCAAGGAACACGTGTGAATGACTAACTCCGTGAGAAACGCAAACCCTCCGACGCTCAAGTCAGCGAAGGTTCGAAAGTGAGGGCTTAGTAATTAGAAAATGTCTGGGTTTTTGAATTCCGAACCTGTATTTTGGAGCCGGGGACTTACCTTTATAGACCTTTTGCAGACCGCCAGAATTTGACACGTGGCCGATCTTTCCCGTACCTTCTAGGCCTTCCGCGTCAGCCCACATGGGCTCTTAATGGATCTTGTCGTTTAACCCGCCAAGCGGTGGCCAGAGGTCACAAGAGGGGATGCACCGGTCTTGTCTAGGCCATATAGACATTTTGGAAGGCTCTAGTCGGGGATGCTCTAGATCGACTTTGGCCAGTGATCATCGCTCACAATCGTCCACGTAGCTTCATGGAAACGGCGACACCTGTCGATCTGTTACCGCTATACTATAGGCGAAGTCCGTTAATAGGTAAGCGAGCTACTTTGCGATCACGTGATACGGTGAACTGAACGGTGTGACTGCTTGGCATCCCAGCTGATGTCGTTGCTCCGTGCCATTCTTCTATTGTCAACTGTTCTTGCGTGAACTGTTTAGGCGAGCTCCTGGGCAAGCTAGAGTCGAAGGTCAATCACGGGCGATCTGATTGCATGCAGTCAAGGCGAGCTAATGGTGAGTCATGGATATCCTTCTAAGTTTCTTGTTAGCAAGCTCCTGGGCGAGCTGAATAGTGCGACTGCTTGGCAACCCAGCTGATGTCGTTGCTCCACGTCGTTCTTCAATTGTCAGCTGTGCTTGCGCGAGCTATTTAGGCGAGCTAGAGTCGAAGGTTAATCGCAGGTGAGCTGATCACATGTAGTCAGGGCGAGCCATCAGGCGAGCTGATAGTTAGTCGTGGATATCCTTCTAATTTCATGTTAGCAAGAAGCAATCTCTCCACATGCGAGCTGATCGCGTGTGATCAGGGCGAGCTTTGAGGTGAGCTGAATGGGATGACTAATGTGTCCCCGCATGCGAGCTGACCGTGGGTGACATGGTTCGATCTAGAGAAAAGGAGCTATCATTCTGCCTCTCATCCTTCTCGGGGTCACATTTTATCAGATCGAGCTCCTGCTGCTGAATTTCCTGAAGTGTTCGACCTGTTGGAATTTGTGTGTTCTAAGCTTGTAAAACTTTGAGTTTTGATCTAATAAAGAATAAATATTATTCTATGAGATGCATGTTGGTACGTAATACAATTACATGTTCCTATAGGAATAGAACGTCATAGCTACATGGTAATTCACTGAGTCAAAGAGTAAGTGGATAGGTCCTATATAACCTAAATTAGTTTGCAGCTATGATTAGGTTGTTCAACTCATCATGATAAGTTATTGGGAATGACAATGCATGGGGAGTCTTCACTATGGTCATCACCAAGCACTGTCTCTATGGCCGAACAGAACCAATACGGTGCATAGATTAGTGAGTAGACACTAGTGCACTAAGCCGTGTTTCTGCTTAGGGTAAAACGATCCTAAACCCTAAGGAACCATGTCTGGTGGGCTAACCAGTTGTGTGGTGCTTTGGCGTACTAATGTATAAGGATCTAGTTACGTGATCAAAAACCACAGTGTATTGGGTTAACCGGCTGGCGTCGCATCAGCATGCCACTCCTGCAGACTATCCACACCCTTAATAGGAGGTGCATTCCTTGGTCTGACTTACACAGTATAAAATCTAGGCCTAGTGGTCATCAATTAGACTATTGACTGGGTTCGATTACTCGGCGGGGTAATCAGTGGGTACGATATATGTGCAACCTAGAAGAAACCAAGTCATATGAGCGCTCGAGTCTGACATTCTCTACCGATCGATTTGACTCATGGCATCAAGTAGAGGGATTACCACTACTGAGCGAAGAGCAGGGGTATGCGAGAGAACATAGTAAGTTCAGGGGGAATAGAGTACGTGCAGCATGCATCACACTCTGGGTGGCTACATAGGTTAACTCAGACTCAGAGGGTCGATGGTACACTCGGGTAGTGTGTCGATCGAGTCCAAGTAGGAAGCTATGAACCTTGGTCCCTGAAGCTTCCACCTTATCCACACCTTGTACGGTTCTCGAATCATCTCCTCGATTCACGGGTCACAATAAGAGAAGTAAACAGTCCAAGTTTAATACGCTCCGTGTGTGCTTCACACTAGTGCGCGGTAGATGCATATATACGTGTGGGCACTAGGATGTAGATTCAGAGCAGTGCGGAGACACACATGGTCAATCTCAACCTTAGTGAAAGTTCGCTATACGGGTGCGATACACCGGTGCGTGTTACGAATTGACTAGTTGACTTTACTAGGGGCACCCTAAGGTTTTACCGAGGGCACCCCAGTGATAGTGAAAACACTAGCCATAAGTCACTCGGGCACGTCATGCGAGTTCTTGATGTGAGGGGCTACCAACTAGAGGTATGGGGGTGCCTTGGGAAACCAAGGGCACCACCACACACTGGGTGGCCGCCCCCCACATGAGGAGAAAAGGTATGGCCGGGCCCCCTAGTTTCTAGGGCTTGCACTTGCAAACTTTAAGGAGGGGGGGGGGGGGTATGGGATGTTTTGACCAATAAGGGGTTGACCATATGGATCAAAGGGGCCGGTCTATGGGTGTACACAACATGGGAGACAAGTTAGGGGGCCGGCCCTATCTTCTTGGACTTGCTAGGGGCCGGATACTATAAGGAGAAGAGGCAAAGGGGGGGGCCAGCCACTTGATACCCAAGCCATACCCGAACTCCTCTAGCTTTCTCCTGTCTCCTTCGTGTGCATGACATCGGACTTCATCTTCACGTGTTGAATCGAAGAAGAAGAAGAGTCGTTCATCGGAGGCACTCAGAAATTCGGGAGCGACGTTCCGTGCAACGGGTGAGATCAAGTAAACATCGAAGGCATTATCCTCTCGCATATCATCGTTCTTCTTCGCGGGAATTCTTCCATCTCTATCAACAAAGAAGACAATCCTTCGCAGTTAAAAGATCCGCACTAAGGTATACATTGTTCTAACTCGTAATCTAGCGTAGTCTCGAATTGCATGCATGCTAGATATTCGATTCGCTAGATTGACCTTAGGGCGTTCGTCTCACGTGCACATACGTGCATGCACATTAGTTTCGTGAAAGTTTTATTGTGTAATATGCACCACGCACGGTCTTTCGACCGGCAAATCACTTCCGTTGCGGGCCTCTACACGCGGAAGAGGACGCCCTTGCAAGGGTCGGTTTTGCTTGTATCTGACCCTTAACCCTAAGTTGGAAAAGGTGTTGGCTGTCAGTCTGGGCATTACGTCTCTTGGTAGGAGTAACCGCTTGTGAGCTAATCGCGTGCAGATAAGGCGGGCGCCTGGACGAGCTAGGAGCAATGATTGACCGCGGGCGAGCTGATCGCGTGCGGATCATCCGAGCTCCTGGCTAGCCAAGGGTGATGAATCTTTTGAAGTGTTCTTTAAGCTTAATACATGGGGGTGACCTTTTTCGCGTGCGAGCTGATCGCTTGCGATTAGGGAGAGCTCTCGGGCGAGCTAGTGGTGAGTACGTGGATATCCGTCTAAGTTTCCTATAGGCAAAATGGTGGTATCCTTCGCGGGCGAGCTGGTTGCGTGTGATATGCAATCAGCGTGCTGTGAGAGCCACCTTACAGTATGTGCTACCTATCAGCAAAAGTGGATGAACTCATCGGCGGACGAGCTTAATTGTACACAGGATGACCGTGAGCGACCTCTTCCACTAGCGAGCTGATCACGTGGTAGTTTAATGACCCAATAGATGTCGTTGCTCCACCTTTTTTGACCTTTTATCAATAGGTGAACTCTTCCGTGGGCGAGCTGATCGCATGCGGGCTAAGCGAGCTCCTAGGCGAGCAAAGGGCGACGGTAGGGCCAAAAGCGTGGTCTATCATTGACCTATATTTTCATCAAGGAGAATGGAACCTCTTTGAAGGTGACCTCGACTACTTTGATGCCCGGCAGGTGTCATTTTTTTGGGCACCGTCATTACCCCCTTCCAGACGGACAAAGGCCTAGCATGGGCAAAACCCGTCTAGGAGCCAAGTGAGGGAATCACCCGTGAGCGAGGTCATCGTCGATCTTGGAAGTTATGAGGATCCGTATCTCCGGCCCGTATCTCCGCCCGTCATCTCTCATTAATGCGGCGCTGGGTCGGGGCCCGAGGGATCAGGCATCATCATAGGGCATCATGAGCTCTCGTACGGCATCGTGACATGCATCACACATCGGTTGGTCAGAAACTTGACAGAGGGGACGATGTCGGTATCGCCTCAGTTTTTGCGCATGCGTGAGAACACGTGTCGATGAACGACTGGGTGAGGGGAGCTGTCACATTGGCCGCCACTGTGCTGCCTGGTATACCGTGCTCGCTATTTAAACCCTTGTTGCCTCGTCTGCCCTTAATGATCTTATAAATAGGGGGTGGGTGAGTCTTTACTCACCCTTTATTATGAAGAGCTCTCATTTTCAGATCGCCTTTTTTCACTTTCTCTCTTCTATTTCGATGACAACCCCCTCTGCTCCTATCCCTATTGTGGCGGTCTCCACGGAAGAGCCTACTGTGGTCATCCTCGTAGCGATGGTGCCACCGGCAGACAAGGCTCCAGTGGCTATGTAACATCCATCCCAAACACACAAGATATTGTCCGCTTTACCCGTGCTTGCACGAGAACTTCCTAAGGTGGTCACCCATCCTAGTACTACTCTCGCCCATGCACGCTTAACTATGGAGTTCTTGCGAAATCCGTAGCAGCGCACGGTTTTAAAACGCGTCTTCTATGTTTGGGAGGGAAAATTATATAAGCAGCTCAGGATCTCCTTCTCTCTAGGCGATGTGGGGCTAACTCGTGGCCTTGTACACCTCACATCACCTCATCCATTTTGGCATCCCAGTCTCAGGAGTCTTGGCTCTTGGCCTATTGGATCTTGGTCGTTACAATCCGCCCCCCTTATCGCTACACGTCCTCGTGTAGGGTTAGACCCTCCCCATCCCGAGGAGAACCGACTCTGATACTATTTTGTAACATCTGCCCTAAACACACAAGATATTGTCCCCTTTGCCCGTGCCCACACGAGAACTTCCCAGGGGGTCACCCATCGTAGTACTACTCTCGCCCGAGCACGCTTAACTACGGAGTTCTTACAAAATCCGTAGTGACGCACGGTTTTAAAATGCGTCTTCTATGTTTGGAAGGGGAAATTATATAAGCAACTCAGGATCTCCTTCTCTCCAGGCGATGTGGGGCTTACTCACCTCACCTCATCCATCTTGGCATCCCAGCCTCAGGAGTCTTGGCTCTTGGCCTACTGGATCTTGGTCGTCACAATCCGCCCCCCTTAGGGCTACACGTCCTCGTGTAGGGTTAGACCCCCCGCATCCCGAGGAGAACCGGCTTTGATACCATTTTGTAACATCCGCCCCAAACACACAAGATATTATCCGCTTTACCCGTGCCCGTACAAGAACTTCCCAGGGTGGTCACCCATCCTAGTACTACTCTTGCCCGAGCATGCTTAACTATGGAGTTCTTACGAAATCCGTAGCGGCGCACAGTTTTAAAACACGTCTTCTATATTTGGGAGGAGAAATTATATAAGTAGCTCAGGAACTCCTTCTCTCCAGGCGATATGGGGCTAACTCGTGGCCTTGTACACCTCATCTCATCCATCTTGACATCCCAGCCTCAGGAGTCTTGGCTCTTGGCCTATTGGATCTTGGTCGTCACAATCCACCCCCCTTAGGGCTACACATACTCGTGTAGGGTTAGACCCCCCATTGCGAGGAGAACCGGCTCTGATAACATTTTGTAACATCCGCCCCAAACACACAAAATATTGTCCGCTTTGCCCGTGCCCGCACGAGAACTTCCCAGGGTGGTCACCCATCCTAGTACTACTCTCACCCAAGCATGCTTAACTACGGAGTTCTTACGAAATCTGTAGCGGCGCACGATTTTAAAACGCATCTTCTATGTTTCGGAGGGGAAATTATATAAGCAGCTCAGGATCTCCTTTTCTCCAGGCGATGTGGGGCTAACTTGTGGCCTTGTACACCTCATCTCACCTCATCCATCTTGGCAACCCAGCCTCAGAAGTCTTGGCTTTTGGCGTATTGGATCTTGGTCGTCATAATCCGCCCCCCTTAGGGCTACACGTCCTCGTGTAGGGTTAGACCCCCCATCCCGAGGAGAACCGGCTCTGATACCATTTTGTAATATCTGCCTCAAACACACAAGATATTGTCCGCTTTGCCCGTACCTGCACGAGAACTTCCCAGGGGTTCACCCATCCTTGTACTACTTTCGCCCGAGTACGCTTAACTACGGAGTTATTGTGACGACCAAGATCCAATATGCCAAGAGCCAAGAGCCAAGACTCCTGAGGCTGGAATGGCAAGATGGATGAGGTGAGGTGTACAAGGCCATGAGTTAACTCCACATCGCCTGGAGAGAAGAAGATCCTGAGCTACTTATATAATTTTCCTTCCCAAACATAGAAGACACGTTTTAAAACCGTGTGCTGCTACGGATTTTGTAAGAACTTCGTAGTTAAGCATGCTCGGGCGAGAGCAGTCCTAGGATAGGAGACCTTCCTGGGTAGTTCTCGTGCGGGCACGGGCAAAGTGGACAATATCTTGTGTGTTTGGGGTGGATCTTACAGATCACTTGTGCATCACACGGTTATAAGTGTGCTCGGGATTTGCTGTCAACCGCTTGTAAATCGTCACACATGGTGCACATTTACCATTAAAGCACAAACAACCTCAGCTAGGGTTCGAAGTCGTGTCCTCAGTTACATCTCACCAATTGTGCTAACAGTCTTTTTTTTTTGGGGGGAGGCGGGTGTTTTATTAGCCTAAGACTCTTCTAACTGCCCCTGTAGTACGATAAATCCTTGTATCTATTGCATTTAGCATTAAGCCCTTCCCTCACTCCCTTTCCTTAAATGGTCATTTTTGCCCCCCTTTAACATGCGTTGTACAGTGAAATCCCCAATAATAGACCCAAAACAATATAACTGCTATAGTGATTTCACTATAGCAGTATTATTTTGGAGCATCAATTTGGGGCAATAGAGTAACAATTTGGTTTGCTACATTGATTTCATTGTAGCAGCTACGATGATTTTCACTGTAGCAGCTACGGTGATTTCATTGTAGCAACTACAATGATTTCACTGCAGCAACTAAATTGGTGCTCTACTGCCCGAATTGATACTCCAAAATCACTGTAGTTGATTAACAAATTCAGGAGTATCAATTCGGGACAACAGAGTTTCAATCGGTCGCTAAAATGAAGTGATACACTACCCTAATTGATATTCCAGAATTGTTAGCAGAGTATTAATTCGGTTGCTACAAGTAGGGGGATTTTGGTCATATGACAGGGGTTAAAAAAGTCAACAACGGCTTAATGTAAATGTGTCTTTTCGAGATGGTTTTGAGCTCAAACAAACACATTGTCGGGACTAGAGCTTAAAATTAAAGCATCTCCTAAAACTCGTCTATGGACGGAAATGATACTCGCTTTTGGATTTGGTAATTGATTTGGAAGCTTCCTCTGGGACCTCATGTTTAATCGTTTTTTTGGAAAAAATTTTATCAGCGTCTTCCATCCCGTCTATGTCCCCATTATCTCTCTTGTCCTGAATTGATTGGTCATACATTTTTTCATCAGCTTACGACATATTAGGATGAATATTTCCACTGTATGTCCCCATTGTCTCTCTTGCCCTGAATTGATTGGTCATACATTTTTGGATTGTTCTCCAGCTCTCCAACTATGGATGATGATTAACTCCTTTGCCAATCTGACATATCCCCCCGACTTCTCTCAAAGAGCTTGAAACCCTATAATGCCTAGCTCCTGAGATACTGGCAGGTACAGTAATACTATCAAAGCGATCCTTGGTTCCATGCTTTGGCACATCTGGAAATTACACAATACTACTCTCTTTGAATTGACAAATGATACTATGGATGTAACCATTAGTCATGTTGTTTCTGAATTTCGTTCCTTTAGTATTGCTAACAATCTCCATGTAGATGTTTCCTTGCGACCCACGGTTACATCACTGTTCACGATTAGGGTTCGATGGTTTCCTCCTGACCAGAATGAACTTAAGCTCAATTTTGATGGATCATTCAATGGTCCATCATGGCATGCTAGGGCAGCATTTGCCCTTGGGTTCGGCTTTAGTCGCTTTTTACTTGTAGTCTTCTTTTGTACAGGGGCGGAATCCCGTGGGTTATGATAGTGCCTCAAATTTACCTTGGCAACCTTCTCACGTCGACCATTATGGATTGAAGGAGATTCTTTAAGCATCATCCTCAACTATCTACCGAGGCGGTTCACGACATCCTTTCTGACTGCTTCGTACTAGTTCAATAATTTTCGCATGTTCGAATCTCCCATTTTAATCGCGAAGGTAATTTGGTAGCTGACTGGTTGGCGGGATATGCACGGACATCATGCATCAACCGTGTGTGGCGGACGGATTTCCCTTCGGCAATTCTTATTTGGGCGCACTTTGACTGTAGTAATTGTTATTATCCACATCCTACTCGTGACCGCTAATGTAACATTTCGGTTTAACTCGTGTCTTTTTTTTTGGTGACTTGGTGAAAAACTCATTTCACAAGATGGTTTTAAGCTCTAGTCCTGACATTGTTTTGGTTTGACCTTAAACCCATCTCGAAAAAAGACACTTTTATATTAAGCCCTTGTTGATTTGTTCAACCCCTATCAAATGACTAAAATACCCCTTCCATTACTTCTCTGTAGCAACCGAATTTATACTCTGCTAACCCAAATTGATACTCCCTACAGTGATTCTGGAGAATCAATTCAGTTGCTACTCCCAAATCATTGTGGCGGCACTATAGCTGCTACAGTAATTTCACTGTAGCATGCGAATTGATACTCCGTTGTCCTGAATTATATTCCCTTCGAGCTGCTACAATGAAATTATTGTAGCAACCGAATTTATACTCTGCTAATATAAATTTATACTCCATTTGAGCTGCTACAGTGAAATCACTGTAGCAACTAAATTTATACTCTTAAATAATTACTTCAACAGTAAAATAACTGTCAGGGCGGTGAACAAAGCCATTCCCGGGGACAAACATCCCAGATCTGAAATCTTATCGACTGCGGAGGTGTGTCGTCCCGCAAGCCCACCTCCCGTATTCTCCCATGGCCGCTGCCGTCCTCGAGTCCCTCACCGTCCCCCGCCCTCGTCCCGATCTCAGAGCGGCTTCTGCACCGAGGCCGGCCGCGGCGCCGGTTTCCGCGGCTCTCGGCCGCCGGGCAGCGCCTACCTTGCCCGTATCCAGGGGTCTGCGGATCGCACGGCGTCCCCCAAGGGCGGCTGCAGCACCGGTTCCGGCGAGCGCGAGGGTTGTCCGCCGGAGGCCGCTGGTTTGCGAGGCGCAGGAGGCAGCTACCCAACGTAAGGTTTTGATTAATTTATTCTTCGACTGTTCGATGGTGAAACTCCGCTCAGCATTTGAATTTTATGTACAACTAATTTTCTTCTAATTTCTTTTTAGAGTTTATCTTGACAAAAGTAAAGAAATCATGAGTTTATCTTCTTGATTTAGAGAAAAGTAAAGAAATCATGAGTTCATCTTCTTGATTTAGAGAAAAGTAAAGAAATCATGAGTTTATCTTCTTGTTCTCTCCTGTTATCTCATCTCTTTCTCTGTTCTCTCCTTCTTTACTTTTCGATCTTATATCCTATGAATGTTATCTAAAATTTCTAGTGAAAATGTTGTTTTATCAATCTATCTGGTTGATACTACAAGTTTCTTCCTGAAATTTCTGATACAAACTGGCTTATGACCGGTTCTGAGTTGATTTCTATAGTGGGATAGTGTGTTGCTCTATTCATTTAGTTTATATAACCTAAATTGTGAAAATCAGTTACTTTCTTACGTCAAACTTGTGGGTGGGAAAAATGTGCATTTAGTTCTGTCGGGCACGTGCCCAAAAAGAAGGCCGATGCGTGGCACAGCCAATTAATCAACTTGGTGTTGTGCATGACTCGGACAATCTGAAACTGGCACGATAGCCGATAGACGACCAACATGAGGTGTGGTCGACTTCCGTGGGAGTTCCATTCTGTGTTGGCTCAAGTAGGCCTGATCTAGCCGACACCCTGATTGCGACTTAGTCGAGCTAGATGTCGTTTTGGCTACCGGCTACCCAACTTGTAATGGGTGGGGACCCTAACTATCATGGTAACACCTAGGTGGAATGCGTTGAACCTTGCTAACCCAAAAGAAATATTGAAAGTGGAGGGAAGGGAAATATAGAAAGCTAAGGGAAGAAAAAGAGGAGGAAGAAAATTAAATTGTAGAACACTAGGGGAAAAAAGAAAGAAACAATAAATAGAAAATTAAAATGGAACACAAATGAAAGGTGATAGGAATAATCTCTGAGTCTCTGAAAAGTGAGAACAAATGAGCATCCTACATCGAGTTTGTGGGTTCATGAGGTGCTACTAGCTCATTTTAATTAACACAGCATGTCCAAGAGTAGAATAAGAACTATGTGTCAACTAAAATAGGCTTTTGGAGCCTATAGTTTGTTAGTGATCAGTCAAGAAGACTACAAACCAAGGTTTAAGAAATCAGGTGCGAATCAAGTGAAAAACAAATAGTTCAACCAATCTTGGTTTGGTCGTTAGGTCCAAAAATCAGATGAAAAAAAAGAAAATCATATATGATTCTGCGAGTTCGAGTTTGATTCTGCTGATTCAAGTTTGATTCAACTAATTTGGGTCTGATTCGGTCTGGATTTAAGTTTAAATTGAATGCCTATGGCAATGATACTAAAAAAGCACGAATCAAATCAAATAAAAAAATCGATAAAATGATGAAATATGATTTTTTTCTTATGGACTCATGTACACATTTGAAGTTCAATCTCATACTTAGAGTTAGAAGATATACCTTTTGCACAGAGGAATAGAGGATGGGATGTATCGAGTCTTCAAGTTAGCTTTGACGCACTATTTCTGTTAAGGTCTTTAGGGTTGTGTAAGAATGCTTGGACACGAGGACTAACGATACACTGTGGACTTACATAGATGTAGATATGGTTTGATCACATAAGTTTTGCCAACCAAAAGTGGAACCTTCATGGTTTCAATCTCCCCTATGGCAAAACTTTGGAACAAAGTCCTTACGAGAAAGAGTTTGCACAAAAGGTCTGACTTACATACCTTTCTCCATATCAGAATAACACTCTTACATGCTTGAATTCTACCACAATCCTAAACCTAGACTCAACTATGGATAGATCAATTAAAGCATTGAGTCTTTGATTCTATATCATGCACACTTACTTAAACAAGAATCATCAAATACCTCTCCTTCCATGAATATTGTTAGTTCAAAAACAAAGAATGAACTATGCATTATTGAATTACTCAAAGGAACAAGTATATATATAAATTTGTGTGCAGTATGGTGAGGTGAGGCAAGAGTGTGAACATAGAGTAAAGATAAGCAAATTCCCACTCAAGTAATCACAAAATAGTCAACAAAAAATATCAATAAAAAAACATGACTACTATAATTTTGTTGTCTCACAAATGTTTGATAACAAAAAGGTTACCACAAAGTTGATAACATCCACTAACTCCTTTAAATTCGTTAATTGAGGAAGCTCTATCAGTCTAGCTGCTAAGAGTCTTTGAACCACCCCTTAAGATCAAGCCATTATGTGCCTCACCCTTGATAACAAGTTTCTAGCCAAGTCACTTATGTTGAAGCGAAACTTCCCAAGCCTCTTTGACTCTAAATGTACCTTCTATGACTCTTACTAGTGACGCCTTTGAATCTCCTATTGGGCTATAAGTTTGTTCAACCCATTGGGATTTCTTCAAGCGCATACTCAACATCTGAGGTCATCTCACTACTATTTGTTTGCTTTGGATGACAAAAGAGGATCCCATCGGATAAGCGTAAAGTTGTTCTTGCCATTTGCCAGAGTATCTAGTCCGAGAAAAACAAGAGAATCCTTAAACATAAATACTCTCCAACTTCTGAAGTTATCAAGAGGATTTTGGAGATTTTGACGATTTGGTCTTCTCCACTGGCGTGATATTTGAAAGATGATCTTTTATCCCTTTGTAATACTTCCTGAAGGGTTTAGTTTTCTTTCTCTATCTTTCGAATAGTTTCTTTTATTTAATATATTGGTTGAGATCCTAGCCAACCCCTCCGCCCCTCCCCCCCCCCCCCCCCCCTCCCCCCGCGGTAGATAAGGGTGGAATTCTATAAAAAAGAATGTTTGTAGTCCAATAGGAGATGCATAGCGTTTATTTTTAAAAAATTTCAATACATTACATGATGCTAAACAACGACTAGGATGGTGTCTGATCATTGAACATGAAACCCATGTTTCTTTTTAAATAGTGCTAAGAAATGAAAAGTTTTGATTCACTCCTTGTGACCTCTTTGTCAACCACTATTGATCGTAGATATATCAGTTTATTGATAACACATTTTCATTGTGCAAATACTTGCAGTGACAAAGTGACCAATATGATCTGCAATATCTTATAAATTCAATTACTTTTGTTGGCTTGCATCATCTTGGAAAGTTCTTTTATGGGTTAATTGAAATGCTCTTATCATGTGCTGATAAGTTTCTTTCTATACCTTTGAATTATGTAATTGTAACATCTAGAACTCTTCTATCCAGAAGTTGTTGCAGAACCAAAAATTGCCAGTGTTGCTGAGCCGCTCCTACTACATGCTGTTCGTGGGAAAAAAGTTGAAAGACCCCCGGTCTGGCTTATGAGGCAAGCGGGGAGGTACATGAAGGCAGGTCTACAATTTCTCCTTAATATACATTATTTTCTATGTTCTTGCAATTATAGAAACTATTCCACTACCACACACACACACACACACACACACATTTGAGGATCTCCTTCATGATATGAAAAAGTAGCTTGAAATGAAACAATTGTTTGTTTAGCCGCAAACCATATACGAACATGCATAATTACATACATGCATGCATATTCATGTATCTAGATTTATCAATCACTCGTGGATGTTGGATTATATGCCTATAATCTATCTGTACTGATAGATTGAGTACGCATACATGCGTTGTAAGAACACCGCACATGCTCACAGGATCCTGAGCGGTTGAGTATCTGTGCAACCCCACATCCCAACGACTAGCTTATAGTTGTTGGAGGTGTTCGGTCGCACAACTCATTGTGTGGTCACACAACTTTGTGTATCCCCAGGGCTATTTTTTTCAACCTATACAATCCCCCACCCCCCACTTCCACACACACACGACCCCTGTACCATATTTATACCCCCAAACCCCTCTTCTAAGTTGTGTAGAGATTTTATGATTTTATCCAATTTAAAAATAGAAAACACACACTAGGGATATGTGATTGAATATGCGATCAACATATATAGACTTGTGCTATCGCACATCATACTTGACAACATTGGATACAATTTCAAGATCCGATTGGATAATTGTTTCACGGATGTGCATTCATAAGGTTTTGGATAATGTTGATGCGGTCAGTCTCTACTGTATTGCCTACCTTGTGGGTCGTGGCTGTTCGTAAATTGTTACGATGCTTTTGAAACTTAAAGGCAGCTACCATAGCCATGTTAGGATATATTTCCTTGGTATTTTGCGACAAGAATGTCGATCACTTAAATTGAATTACTTTAAGAAATATCTCATATACTTTGTAAAGTCTGCATATGGTGCTATTTAGTGCCAAGTTAGCCAAGATGAAACATGACTTGTCTGATCCATGACAAGATGAAATGTTGCTTTTTAATCCATAAAACTTTCGAAAATGAAATAAGAAATAACCCTATCATAAGAAGCAAAAATACCCTATAATAAAAACGTAAGCACCACATTTTCAACTGAAATTTCCATGGTTTAACTTTATGCAAATTGAACAAAGTGGATCCTGGAATGTTTTAATGGCTTAATGCCCTTTACATTCCATGGTCACTCATGTGTTTCATGGGTTTTTATCTAAAGATGACTATATTTGTTGACATAGGAAAAAAAAAACATCTGAACTAGAGCTTCATATAATAGATAGATACAATGCACACATGCAGGTACACAAATGCATATGCATGAAGCAACATATTTTCTACATTTTGGAGGACTGAAACTTTGCATGATTAATTCAATCTTATATTATATGATCTAATATACTCAGCCCTAATGATCTCCTTGATATTTACTCCTTATCAGAATATCGACAGGTCTTTTGCAGGCAGATGATATATGTTCTTCATCCTGTTCATCATCACACGCCTATCGTTGGTTCTTTGCTGTCTCGATGTTTGCACTTTTTAGTTTTTAGCCCACAAGCACGTGGTGACAAATTACCATTTGTTCTCCCGAGAAACTATTGGACATTCTTAGAGTGGGATTCTCATTGTTTACCTCAAATTCATTATGTTTGTATGCCACCTATGTAACTTACCCTGTTTGGATTCTATTGCTCTTATGTATGTATGGTATTCTCATTTATTCACCATGCCTGATAAATTGTATGCATTCTCGACTGATGTAGTCCTCCGTTTTTGGTGACAGAGTTATCAAATGATCTGTGAAAAGCACCCGTCTTTTCGCGAAAGATCAGAAAATGTGGATCTAGTTGTGGAAATCTCTCTTCAGCCGTGGAAGGTTTTCAAGCCTGATGGGGTTAGATACTTTATTTGGAGTTGTTTTGTTTCTTATCTCTCTATTCCAATTTTAAGTGCTCTTCTGGTTCATATTCTACAATACTCAGACAGTCAGGTTGAGTGACTGGGGGAAGCAACTCAGCTTTATGTTCTTCAAAAGACTTGTGTTTTATCCCAACAGAGCTGATAGGTGGGCTTGGGCTGTCAACATCACATAGATATAAACTTGGATGACCCAACCAATTATATTTGATTACAGCATTTTTGGGAACATACTCGTAATTTAGTGTTCTACTTAGTTTTATTCTTATCAAAGTTTAGAATTTTACATGATTCCCGGTGTTGACAGTCATATAGAAAAAAGTCACATTGTTCTGCCGGAGTTACACCTTATAGCTGAGGCTATAGGAGGATTTGAATCTCGATGAAACAATACATCAATGGGGGTTAGTTCAATAAGTTCAGTAATTTTTTTTAGGGAGGGGACTCATGTTCTTAGAAAAATAGAAAAACAGCCAGCCCTTCATTAGAAAAAAAAAACATATCACAATAAAAAGAAATAAGACTTGAATTGACACATTAAATTTTTTTTGTTCACAATTGTTTTTTGAACCGAATGCATCCTCGGGCATCAGCCAATAAATATGTGGTCCCCAACATAATGAACATACCACACAAAAGAATGAACAGGATAGAAAAAAAAATACAAATATAACACATGTACAAGATACATATATACACTCTAGCAGACAAATGCATTACTGGCCATAGAAATGTGGCATTATCATTGACATCATAACTGGTGGGTTCATTTACTATTTATTCTTGGCGAGATTATATGACTTCCTAATGTAGCCTGAAACTGACTACTCTTGTTCAATTTTGTCTTATAGCGCACCTGATGTTTTGGATATTGCTAGTTGATTCAATAATTCCCTACCCTTTCTTTTGGCAGGTTATATTATTCTCAGACATTCTCACCCCCCTCACCGGGATGAACATACCATTTGACATTGTAAAAGGAAAAGGTCCGGTTATATACAATCCTCTCAGAACAGATGATGATATTGATCAAGTTAGAGAGTTCATTCCTGAGGAGTCCGTTCCGTATGTAGGAGAGGCTTTGGCAATATTGCGGTCAGAGGTATTATTTTAGGATTTGTACATATAACCCCCCTGACCAATATTTTTGATATTATAAGTCAGCTGTCGTGGGGTCACCAGATGATGTTTTTTTTCCTGCCAAATCTCAAAGAGTGGAGAATGGAGCAGTCATCATTAGTTTCTCAAAGATCGAAACGGCCGCTATTCTGTTTCCTCACTTTTTAAGCTTTATGAATAACCTCCTCACATATTCTGACATTTAATAAAATCCCCCACAGCTACCTTTTGGCTCCACTTTTTAACTATTATTCATTTAACTCGAGGGCAAATAGGTAACGGTGGGGGGATTTTATTATGTGTCATAATATGTGAGGAGGTTATTCATAAAACTTAAAAAGTGAGGGGGTTATTTGTAATATCAATTTATAGCGGGTTACATGTAAAAATCCCTTTTGTTTTTTTATGGATGAAAGCGTGAATACCTACATATGCTTTCTTTTTCTTTCTATCAAGCATGAGCAATCTCTTATCCTTGCTTTTAACACCATCAATTATAGCTTAAGTAATGGCATCGATCTTAGTACTCTCCGAGCTTCATGATTTCACTAAATTAAACAATCCCAGCTACAAATTTGTTACTGATGGGACTACTCGCTCCAGTAGCTTATTGGTCTATGGACAAATAGACTATAAGCAACTTACTTATGAGTAGGGCTGCAACTCGGGCTTGTTGAGGGGTCAACCCATGCCTAACCCAAGAGGTTTAATCCGCTGCCCAAGCCCAAGCCAACCCAACCCAATCCAAGGTTGGGTTGAACTTCCTTAACCCAAGCCCAATACGTCGGGTTGGCCGGGTTGATCTGGTTGTGCGGAACGGATTGGCCAGTTTCAACATGGTGGTCGGGTTGATCGGGTTGTGCGAAACGAATTGACCAGTTTCAACATGGTAGAGGAGAAATAATCAATATATAATAGTTCCTTTGCGATAATACAATACATAAAGCAACTCTTATATAGGTGATGGTAAAGGAAGTACGGACACTCAACCCGGCCACCCGCATCTGTGTCGGACACGTGTCAGACACGAACACGGCCCGGACATAGCCCAGACACGTGTCCAACACAGGATGATGGTTTTAATGGGATTTGGGCCTCGGATACGAGCTAGATTCGGGATGAACTCGGGCTGGACACGGCCGGACTCTGTCCCACTTTTATTTTTGTGTACTCGACCTAACCCGACCTCAACTTATTAACCCCCACCCCCCCCGTGCTCTCCTCTATTCTGCTTGAGATTGAAGGGGCTGAAACCCTAGATAGCCACGTGATCCTCCGACCCTCTGCCACGCGATCCCCTGACCCCGTCGCCGACCAATCCTGGCGCTGCCGAGTTGCTGATGTGATTCTCCGGCCCCGCCGATCATTCCAGACACCACCGATGCCTAGGTACTTCTTTCTCTTCCTCTCCTTTCTCCTTTTTTTCTCTTTTACCTGATTCTCTTCCTTCTATTTTTCCTCTTCTCGTTCATGTTTCGTCCTCTTCTCCTTCCTCCTCTCCTGAGTCTCCTGTTTATGCATTCAAAAACAAAAAAACTGTGAATTTTTTTTTGAAGAATTTTTGTTTTTGAATGCTAAAACATGAATCAGTCATGACTGATTCTTGTTTATGCATTCAGAAACAAAAAACTATGGATTTTTTTTCTACATAAAACATTGGTTTTTGTTTTAAAGAAATTTTTTTTTTAAAGATTTTTTGTTTTTGAATGCAAAAACATGAATCAGTCGTCATGATTCATGTTTATGCCTTCAAAAGCAAAAAACAGTTAAATTTTTTTTACATAAAATAGAGGATTTTTTAAAAAATGGTTTTTTTTGAAGGATTTATTTTTTTTAATGCATAGACATGAATCAGTCATTGACTTATTAATGTTTATGCATTCAAAAATAAAAAATTATGGAATTTTTTTTCCTTAAAAAACAATGGGCTTTTTTGTTCTTAATTGTTAATTACTTGTTAATTAGTTACTGCCATAGTTACATAGTTGCATATTAAGTTGCTTGAACTTGCTTCCATAGTTGTTTGCTCCAGTTGCTCATATAGTTGCATACTTGCATATTGTTAGTTGCATATTTGCATATTGTTTAAGTAAATTATTGTCATGTTAGGAATTTCAATTAACACATCAAGTTCTGTCGTGACTTCTAGCTCTGAACCTGTTGTTGATAGTGGTGTCATTGGCGTGTTAAGAGACGAGGAGACAAAGTCGTTGTGGAAGTACGTAACAAGGGTTGAGAAAGCTTCGGGAGGTGGTGGAAATGTTAATTTTAAATGTAATTTCTGCAAGAGTACCTACACAGCAAATGTAGCAAGGTGACTACCAAAGCAATTACTGGATTTGAAGGCAAACTTGTTAAAAATTACTGGATTTGGGATCAGAAAATACAGCAAGGTGTCTACCGAAGCAATCAATAAAATAAAAAGAGAAGTGGAACAAGCAGAATTGAAGGCCAAGGAGACTATGCCCAAAGAAGTACCTTTGCCATCTGTTGGAGGTAGCAGTGCACGGTCAACTTTGTTTAGGCAAAAAGCCTTTGATCCGCGAAAAAGAAAGGCGGTGGGAAACACGGCGATTGAGAATGCCTTCAATGTTGGTGCTAGAGAAGACTTACAAGCGAAGATAGCTCGTATGTTCTTCACAAGTGGCTTGCCATTTCATTTAGCCAAAAATCCTCATTATATGAAGGCTTTACCATGGCTTGTAATAGCAACCTTGGTGGATTTGTGCCGCCCGTTTACTATATGTTGAGGACAACATTGTTGGAGAAGGAAATGGCAAATGTCGAGTTACTTTTGCTACCAGTGAGAAATGCATAGAAGGATAAGGGGGTGAGCATTGTCAATGATGGCTCGACTGATGAACAAAGGAGACCTCTTATCAACTTTTTAGCAGTGTCAGAGGACAACCAGTATTCCTAAAGGCTGTGAAATGTGAGGGTGAGTATAAGGACAAGCATTTTCATTTCTGGTTTGATCATAAAAACCATAGAGGAGGTTGATCTACAAATGTTGTCCAAGTTATCAACTCCAGTTTGTCGTGCGGCAGGTTTACTTGTTGAAGCCACACATCCTCATATTTTCTGGACACCATGCGTGGTGCATACCCTCAACCTCACCCTTAAAAATATATGTGCTGCAAAAAATACCGAGATAAATGAGATAGTATATGATGAATGCAGTTGGATCACCATTGTTGCTGGGGATGCTTCGGTGGTTAAAAATTTTATCATGAATCATTCAATGACGCTTGCAATTTTCAATAAGTTCGTGAAGTTGAAGATACTATCGATTGCGGATACCCGATTTGCCTCGTGGTGGTGATGCTGAAAAGGTTCATGCTTATCAAGAAAGGTCTCCAAAATATGGTCATTAGTGATCAATGGTCCATGTATAGAGACGAGGATGTGGGGAAAGCACAGGTTGTAAAGGAGAAAGTCCTTGATGACTTGTGGTGGGATAAGGTTGACTACATCCTCTCCTTTACAGATCCTATATATGATATGTTGAGACTAGCAGACACTGATAGACCATGCCTCCACCTAGTCCATGATATGTGGGATACAATGATTGAGAATGTGAAAACTGTCATCTATCGAAATGAGAAGCAAGAAGATGAGTCGTCCTTCTAGACAGTAGTGCACAATATCTTGGTTGATAGGTAGAACAAAAGCAGTACACCACTACATTGCATGGTGCATTCATTGAATCCTAGGTAACTAAATCTAATGGGCTAATATTTCTATTGCTATTGAATATTTTTATTTATAATTCATGGTTGATTAGATTTGTTAACCTGTTTTTGTAGATATTTTAGCCATGAATGGCTTAGTGGTGCTACAAATTGGCTAACGCTGCATCAAGATGCAGAGATTGTTACGGAAAGAAATGCATACATGCAAAAATTCTTTCCAAATGCAGAGAAGTGCAGAATGGTCAACATTGAATTTGCCAAGTTTTGTAGTGGGGTAGATGACTTTAGAGACAACGACTCGTTGCATGATAAAGGGATAATGGATCCTAAGTTATGGTGGGCTGTGCATGGAGATGTTGCCTCTAAACTTCAATGCTTGGTATTGAATCTACTTGGACAACTTTGCTCATCTTCTTGTTGTGAGAGGAATTGGAGCACTTATGCATTTATCAATTCAGTGAAATGAAATCAGATGGCTGCACAACGAGAAGATTTGGTATATGTGCACAACCTACTGCTCTTATCAAGGAAAAGTCCAAACTATCATGAAGGGGAAATCAAGATGTGGGATGTAGGAGGGGATGGCTTTGACTCACTTAATGGTGCCGGTGTGCTTGGGATTGCAGAGCTCTCGCTTGATGAATCGGACTTGGAGGCCATACTATTTCTTGATGCGGATGATGATGATGATGATTCGCTGATCGATGCTTAATCTTCATTATCTTAAGTGATTGTGATGCGTTTCTTTTGTTTTTTTGGTCATTTTGGATGTTTTTAGTTGTTGAATTATGGCAATATGGAACTTATGGTTGTCTAATGACTAATGTCTATCTCTATTTATGCCTATTGAGGATCTCGACTCTTGCTTGTCGATTGGAGTATGCATAAAATTTTCATTTTTAGTTGTTTTCTACTGGGTTTTTTTTTTGTTATTGAAATATATATGAATTATAACCATACATAAAATATTAGAAAAATTATTAATTTATTTTTCCATGACCCCGCCGTACCTGTGTCTTCTTTTTTTAAGATTTGCCGTGTCGGCGTACCCGTGTCGTGTCGTACCCGTGTCCCCTGTACCCGCATCAGTGCTTCTTAGGTGATGTTCTATCATTGGATGGATAAATTCCATCCAATAATGGCCATTAGAAGCGGGATAAATACCTATCAAAGTTCCACCACAGTGCGACCTCAACTTGTATTCATCGGATGATCCAACAGATGGATTCTAGTCAGACTTATTCAATATTATATTATATTAAATATTATTCACTAAATTGTCGGGTTTCGGGTTGGGTCAGGTTGCCCGAAGCCTTTGCACAAGCTCTACCCGTATTAAGGTCGGGTTGGGATTTTCCAACCCAAGCCCAACCCATACAAGTAAAATCCCAACCCAAGCCCGCCCAAATTCGGGTTGGGTTCGGGTTGGCCCGCCCATGTTGCAGCCCTACTTATGAGTCACCTCCACGCTTTTGATTTATAGATTTATATTGCGTTTACCCTCACACTTTATTCATTGCTGGGAATATGTTTTGTATCATTTTGTTGCTTGGTCAGGTGAGAAATGAAGCTGCTGTTCTAGGCTTTGTTGGTGCTCCTTTCACCCTGGCATCTTATGTGGTCGAGGGTGGTTCATCAAAGCACTTCACGAGGATAAAAAAGTTGGCTTTTTCTCAGCCAAAGGTAATCTTCTGTTTGTCTTACTTATATGACTCCCCATTTCAGTAGGGTGACTAGTTGCTGTACTGCTGTGTGATATATGAGACAAAGTGTGGCCCAGAATGCCTGAGATTTTGACAAGTCCATATACTCCTGAGGAAAATACTGCTATTGTTATATAAATTTATAGTGATGCATAGATTTGAAGGTCATTTAGATAAATAGAAAGTTATAGCATTGAAGTAACGTTGTCAGTTGGGACTTGGGAGTGTTCTGTTGCATGTTTCCTTACAAATAGAAATACCATAGCCATAACCATCAAACCATGTACCTTCTACTTGGGGTCGGCGTTATGAATCCTTCTTCGCCATTCACTTCTATTTAGGGATACATCTGTTGTCAATGAAAGTTCTTTCATGTCTTCTCTAATGATTTCCATCAATGTTATTCTTGGTCTTCCCTCATCCTTAGACCTTCCACACTAATCTGATACCCTCTCCTTATCGGGGCCACTTCTGCTCTATATTGTACATGCCCAAACCATTTTAATATGTTCTCCATCATCATGTCCTCACTTGGTGCCACTCTCACACTTTCTCTTATATACTCATTCCTCACTGTATCCCTCCCGCACATTCACCTCAGCATCCTCATCTCTGCCATCCCTCCCACACATCCACCTCAACATCCTCATCTCTACCACGCGAATCTTACAAATACAAAAGTGAGTCATAGATTAAGTTAATACCTAGAAAAAGGATAATGTTATCCAAGCTACTCATATTTACAGTGGTTCCGTTGCATACTTTTATGCCTAGTTAAGATTTTTGCAGCTGTTGTCTTAAGCACATTTGAAATAGTTAGGCATGACATATACCACACCGGAAGTGGCATGCGGAATGTCTCAAGCGTCCGGTGTCAACGACTTGGTGTGTATAGTGAGAATCCACCTCTTGATCCCGTCTCCAGAACTTTAACCTTTACCCTGTCATGAAGTTTGGAGTACCGAATTTAGTTTAAAGGGCGAAAACTATTTTATTTAACAAATGTCAGTAAACTATGGGATACATGAAAATGACTGAATTGAAGAATAGTGGACAAGCCTTGATGAAAAATTAAGAGATAAATACTAGCTAATGAATATTATAAGTGATTGAGACATTACTTACCGAATTAGGCATGTCAAGTTTTTGGGAGTCTTTTATCCCGGAGTATGTTAAGTATTTTCTTTCGGTAGACCTGCAAGTCATGTCTGCATGATGTATCCTCTTGTATGTACAAAAAAAAAAAAAAAATGGAAAATTTGTAACCATACTGATAGGGGTGTGCAGGATCCAAACCAAACCGACCGAACCAAACCAAACCGACTGAATTTGATCGGTTTCGACACACTCAACGGATCGGATTGGATCAGGATTTCTCAAAACCGATATGATTGGATCGGTTATCGGATTTATCAATTAAAAACCGACCTAAACCGAACCGAACCGAACCGGACCGGACTCCGGTTTATAATTTACTAATTTAGTGGTAACTGTTGTGAACTTTTGTTTAATTGTTAAAACTGTACTTTGTAGTTTTTAATATTTGATGGATATGAATATTGTGGACATAATGGTATTGTTGTTGATAACTTGGTATTTTGGTAAGTAATGTAGTATCATTTTATAATTTTTGAAATAATCATTTTAAAGTTGAAACTATGTCCAAATAAAATAAAAAAAATTAGTAAGCATATGGGCCAAAGCCCAAACCGACCATCCAATCCAATCCAAACCGACTTTAATTGGATTGGATTGGATTGGATTCCAGTCTCAATCGGTTTGGATCGGATTGTAAATTCTCAAAACTGACCTAGGTTGGATCGGTTTGGGTTTTGCCTAGATAGGTCGGTTTCAAACCGATGCACACCCCTACATACTGATCCCATCTTCACCATTCATCTCATTTTCCATGTATCGTTGTGGTAGGAGCATCATTTTAGGGGCCATAGGGCCATCGAATGGCCCCATAAATTTCGGTACGGTACCGAAGTGGGTACCATAGAATTCCCCTTAGAGAGAGAGAGAGAGAGAGAGAGAGAGAGAGAGAGTTGGTGGGTGGGGGGCAAGTGGTTTCATAGGCCTCAGCTTTATAAGTATTTAGAGATATATGCTACATTACACAATATCATCGTTGATTTGTATGGGTTTTCTTGCAGGTTCTACATGCATTGTTACAGAAATTCACGAACTCTATGGCGAATTACATCAAGTACCAAGCAGATAATGGAGCTCAAGCGGTCCAGATTTTTGATTCCTGGGCTACGGAGCTAAGTCCCGTGGATTTCGAGGAATTCAGTCTCCCCTACTTGAAACAAATCGTGGATGCGGTTAAAAAGACGCACCCGGATCTACCTTTGATCCTCTATGCAAGTGGGTCTGGTGGCTTGCTCGAGAGACTCCCCCTGACCGGCGTCGATGTCGTTAGCTTGGACTGGACGGTCGATATGGGGGAGGGCCGCAGGCGGCTGGGATCGAATGTGGCTGTCCAGGGGAACGTGGACCCTGGTGTTCTTTTCGGATCGAAGGCGTTCATTGCTGAACGGATTCACGATACGGTGAGGAAAGCGGGGAGTAGTAAGCATGTTTTGAACCTGGGACATGGCATCATTGTTGGAACTCCCGAGGACAATGTTGCGCACTTCTTCGAGGTCGCAAAGGGAATCAGATACTAAATCCAAATCATCTGTTCGATTTTTTTCCCATGTCTCCGGTATTCGTTAGTTTTCTAAATTGTGTTTGTTATTTGAGAATCTATATTATTCTTAAGATAAGAGCTTGGAATAGGGAACCAATTTCTGGGATTTCTCTTGGAGATTGTTTCCTTCGATAATGGTTAATTTTAGTCAGTCAGGCCGGAGAAAGGCCCATGAGATTCGATTACACAACCTGCTGCATGGTGGGCAGATGCTTTGCCACTTTTTTTTTTTTGTTTTGCCAGACCATCTAGGCAGTCAGAGGATAGGGCGCTAGAGCAAGGGCTCAAATAGGTTCAAAGATCGAAACAGGAAAACAACATAGTTGCTATTTATTAAATTCCATAATGGGTCAATTTGACTTATCACCCTGTGTTAATAAGCCAATTAGACTTACCCCCCTAAAATGATGTCAATTAGAGATACTCCAAAAAAACTGGAATTAACTCTCAAAAAATTTGATGTGACCCTACAATGCGAATATGGTATTTTGAGATACCCCTAATTCCGTCTAATTATCATATGGAAATTTTGGGGGTTAACCCAAAGTTGGGGGTAGCTTTAATTGATATCATGTTAGGGGGGTAAGTCTAATTGGCCTATTAACACAGAGTCACAGAGGGGTAAGTCTAGGGGTGGACATGGTCGGGCTAGTTGGATTTGGAGATCTGGCCGTGTAAGGACCGAGTTACATTGTGTTTGTCCTAGTTGCCCGAGTAACTTGTAAAGGATTTGCCCGTGTTTGGACCATGGAAGTTCCTCAGGTTGCTTGGGTTCGTCCGGACCGTTCACTAAAATGTAGAGATACGTTTGATCTAAAATTTACATTGTTCAATATGGAGCTTCCTCTCACTTGAGCAAAATATAATTCGGTGCAAACCGTACAATGAAGAATATTACAAGTTTAACTTGATTGTAGAGAACATGTGCATTCCTCTTTCTCCCTCTCTTTATATATATATATATATATATATATATATATATATATATATATATATATATATATATATATATATATATATATATATATATATATATATATATATATATATATATATATATATATAGAGGGGCATGCTATGCTGCGGCATGCGGTGCGTGCGGCATCGCACCGCATGCCGCATTCAAGCATTTCTATATATATATATATATATATATATATATATATATATATATATATATATATATATATATATATATATATTCCTCAGGTTCTTTGGGTTGATTGGGTTGGTCATACGAGTGACCGTGTTTGTCCAAATTTAAATTCGGGTAAAAAAAATTTGACCATGCCCGTCCAAATTCTCAAATATTGTCGCTCGTGATTATCCAAATTCAGAATTTGGTCGGGTTGCTCGGGTTCGTCCAGACCAAGTCCCAGTCCTAGGTAAGTCTAATTGACCCTTTTATAATTCCGGGGACATGACATCAACAATCGAGATTTACACACGCAAACAAGGCTCGACGGCCTTCAGAGAAAGTTTGCTCCACAGTGTCCATAACAGGAGTCAAATAGGGAACCTCTCCAACATGGGAGAGAGAAAGTATCTCCAAGCCAAGAGCCCGTCGGTATGCGACCAACTTTGAAGATCTAACAAAAATATTTTTTTTTTAGCAATTCCTCTCTAAGCAGGAGAGGATCTAAAATAACTGCTTTCCTCTATGTTGGACTAAGTTTGAGCCCAGATAGAAAACATGAGCAATAGACCAAAGAACAGATCCATCTAGTGTCATGCATTTGGATGAGAATGATTCTTTGTACTTGACATAGCTCATAGCAGCATGTACTGCCGATTGTTGCATCATTTTTTTTTTTTGGAAGGGACCTAAAGGTCAGTACATCGGATGTTAGTGCTTAGAGCTTATGCAAACCATGGTTCGAATCACAGCATGCATGTCATATTGGCACACAGTAGCATGGTGTGCCAATAGCATGGATAAATCCATCATAAAGACAATAGATAAGCCCTCTATAATGATGGAGAAAAATCCACAAGATTCGATACGACAATCCATCGAAAGGGTAGATGGGTTCCACTATGGTACCAGATTGAAAATTTTGGTACCATACTGAACCCATCTCCACCATCCATCTCATTTTCCATACATCATAGTGGTGGGAGCGTTATTCTAGGATACATGTGGATGCCTGAGATCCACCATAGGGATATCGGATGGTCCCTATGAATTTCGGTATGGTACCAAAGTGGGTGCCATAGATAGTTAGTTCTGCTTCTTCATTTTTGTCAACTCCACCTTGGTGAAGATTGAAATGATTGGAATGAATAGTGAGTTATCTCCTCCTAACAACATAAATTGCACAATAACTCTCAAAACTAATAGTCATTTGTTCGCTAATATTTATGAAATTCAATTTAAACCTTTTAATTTTAGATATTTTTATCAATTTTTACGTCTTCAATTTAAACCTTAGTGAGTTGTGTGACTTGTGTCAGCGATTAATCTGATATTTCTTGGGAACTCGCAGGATCGAATCTCGGAAATTTCTTGCATCATGTGGCATATAAATAATGTGGTGCTCCCGTGGGTGATAATAAATTAGCTTGGTCTTGATGAGAAATTTATTTTGCAGTCTTGTGATTTTTTTTTTAAAGAGGCATACCAGTCATGGTTTGAAGCCATGCTTATAAGTGCTATTGCACCATAGAAACCACGGTTTGAATCCTGCCAACTACAGGAGTGCAAAGGTTGGCGGGGTTCGAATTGTGGTCCTACCCGGATATGTATGTCCTCTTCAAAGAAAAAGGGGGTTATTAGTCTAAGGCCCCTCTAACTATTCTCGCAGTTTGAAAAACCCTTTAACTGTTTCGTAGTGCATTAAGTCCTTCCCTCACTCAATTATTTTAAAATGATCATTTTGCCCCTTTAACTGCCCCTGTAGAACTCGATATCGAGTTTTTTATTCTTCTTACATGCGTTATACAGTGAATTCCTCAATAATAGACCCAAAGTACTATAGCTGCTACAATGATTTCACTTTAGCAGCAATATTTTAAAGTATAAATTCAGTTGCTACAGTTTAATCGCTATAGCTACTAGAGTGAATTCACTGAAGCAGTAATATTTCGAAGTATAAATTCGGTTGCTACAATGAAATCGCTATAACTTCTATAGTGATTTCACCGTAGCAACTAAATTTAGACTCTCTATACACCCGAATTTATACTCCATAGTTCCTATAGTGATTTCATTATAGCAGTAATATTCTGCAGTATAAATTCAGTTGCTACAACGAAATCATTGTAGCAGCTACAGTGATTTCACTGTAGTAACCGAATTTATACTCCATATACACCTAAATTTATTTTCCATTACCCCAAATTGAAATCACTATAGTTACAGAACCTGGAGTATAAATTTAGGTTAGCGGAGTATAAATTTGATTGTTAATGATTCACTGTAGCAATTGGATTTATACTCCAAAATATTACTGCTACAGTGAAATCACTATAGCAACTATGGAGTATCAATTGGAGCTAACGCAGAGCCGGTCCTGAGATTTTTGGGGCCCAGGGTGAAGATCGAAATTTGGGCCCTTTTATACATAGTAATAAGCAAAAAACTAATATAGAAGTTTAAAAATCAATAGAAGTGAAGTATTACTTTATATACCTTGTTGAAATAAAACTAACATAATTATATTTTTTAGACAACAAAATTATAGAAAAGAAATTAAAACTAATATACAATCATTTTATATATCTTGTTGAATTTTCTAGACAACAAAATTGACATGTTCATCCACATAAATCTTTTTTTTTTTAAAAAAAAAAGACACCTATAACCACTCTTATGCTTCTCCAAGTTGCACATGGTTAGTGCATTCTCCAAGAAGCTATTATGTTAATCAAGAATAGTTAAAAAATCGAAGAACTCTACAGAAAGAAAAGGTTAACATGAGCCATTATATCCATCAAATGTGAAGGATGTGTCATGCCTATTTCTTTAAAAATTGAACAAAATGCCTACTTATTGGAATCTTCCATAACCAGTTATAAGAGTCATAGAGAAATACTTAAATATATCTACTAAAAGATAGACCTGATTGGGTGATTCAGGAGCTCTAATGCCTTTTTTTTTTTAACTGCAATGAGAGTGATGGGGAAAAAGAGGCAACAACAAGAGAGCAGGTGAAGAGAAGAGGAGAAGATGGGTTGGTGGATCTAGAAGGAGAGGAATCAATAGTAAGAAGGGCCACGACAAGTGCGGTGGTCGGTGGACAAGTGACCCAATGGAGAGTCTCCACTGGACTCACTGGAGATGGAAACTACAGGGCGAAACCGCTGGAGTCGCAGAGATAGAGGTAGAGCGTCGAAACCTACGGAGCAGAGAGAGGAGAGGATCGTAATCGCAAGGTCAGCGACGAGAGAATACAAGAGCAAACAACAATCCCCTATATGGAAGCAGTTGAACCGTCAAAACCAATCTCAACCAACTGATTCGTTTGAATCATGTGATATGAGATAATTGAGATGTACTGCATTAGTCTATTGGTGTCGGTGTGGATCAGAGAAAAAATTACAAGCCCTTTGAACCCTTTCTCTGCCCATACTGGCGTAAAGACTACCAAGTATACATTTTTTTAAAATTTCATAGCCCCCTTGATTGATTACAGGGTCTGGGATGGTCACCCACAATACTCATGCTTAGGGCCAGCCTTGGAATATATGAGTATAAATTCAGTTAATACATCAGGGTAATGTTAGGGATATTTTAGTCCATTGATAGGAGTTGAACAGGTCAACATGGGTTTATCTTTTCGTGCTGGGTCTTAGCTCAAATAAAATTAATGCCAGGACTAGCGCTTAAAAGCATCTTCTATAAAGAACTTATTGCCAACTCCCCCTCATCCCAAAAAAAAAAAAAAATCCTGAAATATCAGGATAAAAAATGTTCCAAAAGGCCAAAATGTTTGTGTCTTGTCTCAGTCCGAATCCAAAGCCGAGCCCAAAAATCTGAGACTCCGATTGAATCTGGTCCGTCCGTTGTAATGTCCCCAACCACATGGACCGAAGACCATTGGGTGCGGATGATCATGATCCTACGGGCACATTGGATCCTTTGAATGATCATATGCCGGCCCAATTTGGGAGCAGGCCTAATTGGGCCGCAGGACCGAAGCACTCAACACGTGTCTTAGCTTCGAACACAGAACACGTGTCTAAGCTTCGAACACACAACACGTGTCTAAGCTTCGGATTCTCGGTGACAAGATTTTGGGGCACCCACCAAATTTTTCTATCCAAACTCTCCTGCTCCAGCCTCCAGGACCATCCTTTCCCGTCCATCTAACGGTCGTCGAGACCGCCCAACGGAAGATCCAACTGCAGACCCAGCCAAGACGACGAATTGACTGAATTGCCCTCGTTTGAGGGGCTAATATAGTAATATTCCCCCCCCCCTCCTCTAAAATTATTACTGCTATGTACAGGGGCAATGTTGACTTGTAAGTATAACCGTCCAAAGTGGGCCCCGGAGGCTTTGGAGTTACGTCCGCATCGGCTTCGCCACGTCGCTTCTCGTAACTAGCGCACCGTAAAGAGGGGGCGGACGTGTACGGTCAGCAGCGCCTTCGGGTCTCGGGTCCCGAAAGCAACGGCTGAGAGACGTGTCCCTACGTGATTGGGTGCTCACGTGATGCCCTTTAATGGGCGAGGTCGGTCTAACGGTACAAATTTTCAAATTAAAGATGCACGTTAATTCTCACCTCGGAGAATGGAGAGATCCCCTATTCGACTTCTGGTATGGATATCGTGGAGTGAATTTTTCTTAAAGGCTTTTATTTATATGTGTAAAGTAAATCCTGACCGTTGATATTATGTTCATGGGATTATAAAATTAATAAATAACAATTATTCTCTCTCCTGTTTCAATCTCCTCTACTACCTTGTCGATCCAGTAAAGAAAAAAAAAACTGATGTTGTATAATGAGAATGTTGTTGTGAAACGATTGATATTGGATAGAGCTCTTTGGTAGAGAGCTATATCCTCCTCAAACGTCCAACTCTATCTCTTGTTATGGATGCCCATCCCATGGATTAATGGGTGAAGGTTTTTCCAAACACATTATCAGCACGAGCACGAAAACTAAAAAGAGAAAAAAAGATCAATAAGAGAGGAGAGATTGGAGAGAGGACAGAGCCCACCGTTTCCATCCTCGGTGAGACACACACAACTCAGGGGGAGGACACCGAGTGATTCAATCTCAACGACAAACCTTAGCGATATCCTCTCTCATGCAAGGTACGCTAGAATCACCCCCTAGCATCGCTCGTCGGCAATGCTCGACTGGAGATCCACTCCTTCAATATCCACCCCGGCACCCTCACTTGCCGGAAGTGCAACTCCGACACCCTCCATGGTCGTCCAAGACCCGTCCGAACGACTCCCGACCGTGCAGGTCCGTCACTCGAGGACCGCACACGATGCAGGTGGCAGCAGGCTCCGAGCGTCGAGTGACCGTGACAACCACAACAACAGACAGCAGCGTCGGTACTTAAGTCGCGGCAACGGGTGTGAACAACGGTGTCTTGCGCACGAGTGTGCAAATCCTAACCATTAATGCCATGTTCACAGGATTATGGAATTAATAAATAACACTTAATCCCTCCCCCCGCTTTGATCTCCTCTGACTATCATGTAGTTCCAATAAAAAAAAAAAGATTCATGTTATATAATGAGAATATTTGAATTTTTTTGATAGGTGTTTTGAAACCTTTCGAGTAATGGACTCTCTTTGGACTCCTACTAATCCCTCCGAAAACATACACTGACCCACTCGAAAGTTTCTCTATGCACTCCTTGGGTAACTTGATAGCATTTCAACTGTCGATGTGCACCACTCAATCATATTGCTATCTAACCTCCCGTGCCAATCATAGCATCAACGCTTATCACACTCATCATGCGAGTGTGCCTCTACCTTGCATGTTTATCACCAAGATATTCCCCCAATCATGTAGCAACCTTCGTCGCAATGCAACCGTGTATAACTCTATATAAGACGAATGGACAGAGAATGTTGCCTACATTGGCTAGGGGACTGGGCGGTGATGTCTTCGTATACCCTCCGTGGATCTATCCTTACGATAACCATCAACGTGGTGACGGTGTTAGGTTTTGTCCCACATTGACTAGGGTGCTCGACGATGGTGTCTTCGTATACCCTCTGTGGTCCTTTCCTTACGACTCGGATTTTTGGGATGAAAGGGCATCTAACAAACGGAGTCATTTGTCTTTTTCTTTTTTGGTGCAACAGTTGTCGGGAATGAACTCACCAGTCACCATTGCAGTCCAAAATTTGGAGGTGAATGCGATTCACCCACCGACCCATCAAGACTGAGTGCATCTGAGGGTTGTGAAATGTTTGTTGCACCACGTCAGCCCCTACAACTAACAAGCATGTAATTATGAGACCTATGAGGGGGGTTTCATACGTTTCGAAATCCTATATTTGAGAGGAGGGAGGGAGGGAGGGAGGAAGGGAGCTGTGTGGGAATCAGAATCGCATCCAAAGGTGAAGGCTTTGAACAGGGCCAGCAGGGCTAGGGTTCCTCCTCTCACTCCATCCCCCCACCATCTTCTGCTCCATCTCAACCCATCTGAGAGGTTCGGATCGCTGAGTTGGAGGGCTCGATCTCCTCCTCCTCGGAAAGGTGAAGTTTTGATTCGACTGTGGCATTCATCTGATCTGATCCTGATTCCCCTTTTTCTTTTTTGTTTACTCAAATTCGATTGTTCCATCGATCGAGAATTCAAGGTGTTGCAATCAGCTCTCAAGTCTCAATTCATCATTATGAGATCTTTATCTGCCTAATTAGTTGTTTTTCTTGGCTTTCTTGAATCTTTTAGATCTTAAAATGCCTGCATAAATAATCTTCTCTTCTAATTGGGAAATTAGTCCGTTTGACAATTGACAGTTTTTTGAGAAGAGGGTAGGTTCTTTGTTACCAAGCCGACCGTTTTTCCAAAAATTCCAGAGCTGTCGACACTGGTCCGATGGTAGCCCTTCACCCTTTTGGGTGGGCTTTCATTCACCTACCAGTATTTTAATTCAGCCTATAGGTCGTCCTTTTCGGGATTCGAACCTTGGAGGTGGGATTGGCTCTGATACCAAATGTTACAAACCCGACCGTTTTTTTTTTCTTCTTCCAAAAGCTCCAGAGCTGTTGGAGGTTGGGCTTGATAACTATTTAGGCACATAACTTTCTTGAAAAACAGAATGTATGCATTTTACTTCTTGGAATTATTGTTGGAGAGAGAGATCCCAATTGAAGTCGGAGCTAGATCTGCCATCAGACAGTCGTGCGCACGACTTGGGAGTGTCATGTGCACGACCTGGAGCCCGAGAATATCGACGTGTCTTTTTCTTCCTTCTTCTTGTTTGATCGCTTCGCATCTTCCGCATTTTTTTTTGTTTTGTATCGTTGTTTTGGGCGATCTTGTGAGGTTGTCATTTCCGCTGCGCACTACAATTACATCGCATTAGTTGTCAAGCCGAATCTTGATTTGAAATTCTGGTAAAATCTCAAGTTGGGTCATTGTTTCTCGCAGGAATCCTCGTCCGATAATCTTAAGACAAACATCCGGGGATGCTAAAGGATGTGCTTGAGCAATAAGGAATCCCTGTCTATAACTGAAACTGCAACTCCCCATGGGCTGCCCATCTTCAAGCCTGATAAAGCTGGACAGCCTAGTTATATCCTGCTTGCGCTCGGTGCCCTGATGCGCAATAGGGCTACAGAAGTCGTAGATCACGACCTTGGCGAGGACGGTTGAAGTCTTCGGCGCTCGAGATCCTACTTTGTACATAGTCTGCAAACTGTAATTCGTGGGTGGTAGCTAGATACTGTGAATTGGAATGGAGAATAAAGGGTGCATTTTGTTGCAGAGGTACGAGTTAGGGAGATTATTAGGGCAAGGAAGCTTTGCAAAGGTTTACCACGCTAGGAATCTTAAGACCAACCAGAACGTCGCTATAAAGGTGATCGACAAGGAGAAGGTCTTGAGGGTAGGGCTTATCGATCAGATCAAACGGGAGATCTCGGTGACGAGACTGGTGAGGCATCCCAACATCGTGCAGCTCTACGAGGTCATGGCTACCAAGGCCAAGGTTTACTTTGTCATGGAGTATGTGAAGGGCGGTGAGCTCTTTCACAAGGTTGCAAAGGGCAGGCTTAAAGAGGACGACGCGCGGAAATACTTTCAGCAGCTGGTCGGAGCCGTGGACTACTGCCACAGCAGAAGTGTTTACCATCGTGATCTGAAACCCGAGAACCTACTGCTGGCTGAGGATGGTGATCTGAAGGTCTCGGATTTTGGCCTGAGTGCCCTCGCGGAGTCTAAGAGGCAGGACGGCTTGCTCCACACCACCTGCGGTACCCCGGCTTACGTTGCTCCTGAGGTGATCAGCAGAAGAGGATATGATGGTGCAAACGCCGATGTTTGGTCATGCGGGGTGGTCCTATTTGTTCTGATGGCTGGTTACCTCCCTTTCCATGATTCGAATCTGATGGAGATGTATCGAAAGATCGGTAAAGCAGAATTCCGGTGCCCGAATTGGTTCAGCTCCCACGTTCGAAGGCTGCTATCAAAGATCCTAGACCCAAACCCAAATACGAGGATCTCAATCGAGAAAATCAAGGAAAGTTCTTGGTTCAGAAAGGGGTTCGATGACAAACAAACGAGAAGCAAAGCAGAAGCACAAACGAAAGAGATGGCTCCTACAGATGTTACTGCAGTTTTTAGTTCATCTGATAGCGACGGTATCAAGAGAAAGCAAGAGTCGGTGGAACCAACGAACATCAATGCCTTTGATATCATCTCTCTCTCAGCAGGGTTTGATCTTTCGGGCTTGTTCGAGGAGAGAGACCGCAGGAAAGAAGCGAGGTTCACTTCCAGGCAGCCGGCGTTAGCGATTATCTCGAAACTGGAGGATATTGCCAAGTGTTTGAGGTTGAGCGTGAAGAAGAAAGATGGTGGGTTGTTGAAAATGGAGGCGTCGAACGAAGGGAGGAAGGGGGTTCTGGCCATCGATGCTGAGATATTCGAGGTCACTCCATCGTTTCATTTGGTGGAGATGAAGAGGTCGAACGGGGATACTTTGGAGTATCAGAAACTGTTGAAAGAGGATATAAGGCCGGCTCTGAAGGACATTGTTTGGGCATGGCAAGGTGATCAACAGCCCCAATAGCATCAGCTGTAGCCTTTCATATGTTGATGAGTACACCTCCCCCCCCACCCCCCGCGCGCGCGTAGTTGCAGTTTATTCCTTGTTCTGGTTCCCAGATGTTGATGTTTGCTTGTTGTTGTCTGTGTTGTTAGCCTTGTTTTTCTGAATCTCATGACACTATAGGTTGTGAGCTTGTACTGATATTGTGTTGCATGTTTTGCACAGCTCCCATTGTGTATAATAATGTATATATATATATGGTTCTACGATCGGAGTTGTATTGCATGTTTTATAGAGCTTTCAGGTATATTCGTGGTTTGCCGTTATCGGATAGACTTCAACCATAGTGTTGTCATTTACCCAAGGTCTCGAATGACTATTTTACCATCAATATCATTTAACCAAGCCTTAACTGCTCTCCATTTGCCCTAGGTTAGGGGGGTTTTGTGCTATTCTCTGGGCCTAAGTTTCCCTCTTCTAAGGGTAAAATCGTCGCAGTAAATCCACCTTATGAAAGTAACTGTCAAACCACGAATATACTGGAATATCCCCCCAAATAGGCATCAGTTAACCCAAAGGGTTGATTTGCGCAGGTAATCTACTTTTCAGGGTTTGATATGTAAATATGAAGTTTCCATAGGCTAATTTGCAATTAGCCTAATTTCCAAGGGGCTGTCTGCAAAAAATCCTCTTTATTGTTAATTTCTCCCCATACTAATAGGCCAATTACAGAAACCTCCCTGCCATTTCTCTATTTGTGGAATGTGTGCATGTATTACTGAAATTGTGTGCATAATGGAGGTTTATGCAAATAGTAGAATGTGGAGTAGGGTTTAGTGATTGGCATATTTGTCGGGGAGTAGTTAATTAGGCCATTCACAGATGGGCATGGACATCATGCAGGATCCAAATCCTCCCTAAGTCATGGTTGTGACAACACCCGGAGTACTCCAAAAGGCCGGCCTTGTGAAGGGATGAAAGCACAACGGGTATATGAAGCGCCCCATTCCCGCTTCCCTAGCCGATGTAGGACTAATACCGGTGGAGCATCTCAACAGCGGTGATGATGGCAACCTTGTGGGAAGGGGTTGGTGGTGGCCGGTGGCAGTGGGTGATGGCGGCAGCTGGGTGTGTGTGTGTGTGCGCGCGCGCAACAGTCAGATAGTGGTGGGTGTAATGGTGCTGGTAGGAGCATTGGGAGCTAAGCTGGCATCATGGCGCATGGTGAACAACAGAGGATGAATCACCGCACGTGTGGAGCATCAATCATGAGTGTTGCAGCTAGAAACTGATTTATATTGTCTTCTGATAGAGAACTGTATAATCACTCTACTCAACTGCTAACAATTGCTTTATAGTTCATGCTATGGGAAAAAAAAAATTTCACTGGTTTATTGGATACATAAAAGATGCAGAATGAAAAAAAGAGGAATACTAAGCTGCAACAACTTTCGATGTTCTCGGACGATCTACAGTTGAATGATAACAGGAGAGTCAGTCAGATCGACGATCTCAGAACACGTCCGATCACTCTTACTGAAGGAGTGGATTTTACAGCTTGGTGGAGTTGAGAGGTCGATCATGTTGCCTTTCAGAGAGAGAAGCAGACCATCAGCTGATGCTACATTACCACTCCCTTGAATCCATTCATCTACTCTGAAAGCTTCGCTGGAGGCGGTCCTGCTGCAGTTATTTGTTTGATTTAGGGATCCATCACTGTTCGTTGGATGTCGAAGATCATCATGATCGCCCCAGGATAACAAGCCATAAAGCCCATAACTAGAAGCCCTTCCAGCATTGTGACCATCTTCTACTGCATGGTTGAAATCCTCAGCTGCCCTCCGATCGAAGAGGTCATCAGAGGATTCCCTTCTGAAATTGTTGACGTCGCCTCTGATTCCATCGGCTGATAAATCCGATAATGTGGGGTCATTCGCATCTATGTTGCTGGCTGCTTGGTCCTCATCTTCGTCATCATCAGCACTGCTACCTAAGCTCCGACCTTCGACGTAGCAGGGAAGCTCATCCATGGCGCAAACGCTGACCCTCATTTGCTTCGGCAATTTTGGGCATCCAGAAGTATACTTCATGTATTTTGTTGAGAAGAAATTCACAGTGAGCTTTAAGCTGATGGAGGAATGCTGTAGTTACTTTACATTGTTCATTGATTTGAGAAAAAGAGGAATAAGCCATTTATATAGAATACTTACTTCTCCCAAGATGGAAGCAAGAGCATTGTATAAGCAAGCTTTATTTTATTGGCTACGCCGGAGAGGGATTTGAAACTCGAGGCAGCTTTTCTGACAGCAAGAGACTCCGTTGGGTGCTGCCATGCCCACTCAAACTGCAAGCATTTGATTTTTGACGGTTCAGGAATTTGAAATGAACAACAAATTCTTATCTGGAAAATCTTGTGAGAATGTTGTTTTGTTTCAGCTCTTTCAATCATAATTTGTGCTTTACAGATAAATGTGATTCCCTATACCAAATCTTTTTTGAGAAATCTCTCTTAGTGGATGAGGGGGGGTTTGGCCTAGACCACAACCGATATATTAAAATAAATAATATTTACATAAAGAGGGGGGTTTTGAGGGGGGTTGGGGGTTAAAGGACAAAGGTTGAGGAGAAAGATCTTTTATCTCGGAATCAGGTGAGTTGCCCAAAGATGGATCAGTGATTGATCCTCTCTACCACAGCCACACCCTCACCCTCTACTGGAAGACACTTGTTCCGAAAGACCCTACTGCTGCACTCCAGCTAGATACACCAGCAGATTGCCAATGACAATAAATCCCACCCTTTCCTAACGCTGGGTTTGATTCTCCGTTTCCTCCCAGGTCCCCAAAGGGACTCTAGGGAAATCAGATGAGTTTTTTTTCAATTTTTTTTTTCTTCAACGCTATCGGTAAGGGTGAAGGCAAATTGACCATGTCTTAACTCCAGTCAAAACATGACACATGGCACTCACTAAGCACATGGAGTGGATAACATGATCATGACCACTACTTCAGGTTCGATGCCCCGCTTGTGGAACTAAGTTCAATTTTTAGATTGGTGACCCCAGTTCTTCAGCCTTATCCAAAGGATACCTTTGGTGTTCTTCACAAGTGTCTTTTTTTTTTATTAAGTCAAGGTATGATAGTTAATGCTTTTCCCCTCTATTAATTCAACTATGGATCTTACTTCATGTAGTTCCATTACTCTCTTTTATGATTATGAAATTCATGTACTTAGGATCTACGTTGGTAACGTAAATTTATTTTTGCTTCTGTTGCACCTCACGATCTAGGATATAAAATCGAAACCAATATCGTTTTGTATGTTTGATGACATATCCATATGATATCCCTGAAATTGTTGTCAGAGGATAATGTCTCCTTAATTTTACTCCAGTTATGGGTTATCTGATTGAAAGATTGGCATCAGACTAGGTTTTCATCCTTGCGATATGTGTCAATCAATCCAACAAGTGCACCTTAAAAAAAAAAAAGTCTCATTATGAGATTGGGATCCACTTTGTCCCTCTCGCAGCCATGTTATTCGCTGAAAAGGATGCAACTCTTAAATTGCTCATAACAATATGCACAGGAGGATACCATGGATGTATCCGCAGGAAGAAGTATCTAATGCATCAAAGAACCAAGCTTTTGGGTCGACGGAAAGAGCACAGTTGAAGAGATCCCCACACAGAGAGCCAAAAAAGGGGCTCTGCATGCAGCTGCAAACGGGGGTTGGGGTGGGGTTCTGCAAGGGTTTGTATTAGGGCAGACACAGGAGATTGTAAAGAAGTAATCCATCAGTCGCGTGGTAAAGCGGTATGAAGATCAAAGCGAGCTGATCAATCGCCACATGATATAAATTTATATGCCCCATATTAATGTAGTAGAACCCTCAAGAATAAGCTTCTAATAATGGATAATGTGGCGAAAAATCAAAAGGATGAGGTTCCACCGTAAAGAACAGCGAAAAAAGAAACGGAGAAGAAGAAGAAGAAGAGGAAGAGACAAGAATAGAGGGGAAGGAAGGGAATAGAGTGCGAAATCCTCAAAGGTGAAGAAGATAACTAGAAAAAACAGTCAAAATCAACCCCTCCAATAAAACACAGCTTAAATACTATCAATTTTTATCATGTCTTTCTATAGGGCCTGAACCAATGTTCTTATAGGGCTTACATGAGAAAGAAGATAAACCCCAACTGAAATCACAACCCTTGGTCAAATGCTAATTAATACTCACCATACATGTCCACTCATTTCCCCAAAACACTACAACCCAAAAATAACTTACAGATGCCTCCAAATTAAATTCCCAGTGTGTCATTTCATAAATTCTTCAAAACTCGGACTGGACTGACAAGCCTTTAGCGATCGGTCCATAACTTTTCACCCGACCACCTATTCATTGCAATATTGATGGCTTTAAAACGCTTACTTGAATCCAGACATGTTTTAAGTAATCTATCTACAAAATTCATCGAGATTTGATTATGGCACTTGATCTTGGAGACATCTATGCATCAGTGAATTCTTCCATGCTAAAGAGAGAGAGAGAACATGTACTTGACTCTCAAGACGACAACTCAAATAAAAGAAAATTATAAAAGTATGACTCACCTAGACTATGCTGAAACGAAAGAGAGAGAATATATAGGACCATTGGCTTGACAAAAATCCAAAAAACTAATGATGTATGGACTTTTTCCCTCAATCGAAAGGAATCTCAAGGGGCACTTCATGAGTCTTGAATGGAATTACCTATGAGAACCACAGTTCCCTGATTTTTTGCATAGACGTTCACCATGCTTTCCTAGGTATCAACCATTGGTGTGTGTGAATCTTCATTGTTAGATACTGTTAAAACCCTAGCCGTCATCTCCTAACAGATATTCTCACACCCCAAAACCCGGGTCATAAGGGGAGGTCCACCAGAGGGTATATGAAGCCGACACTACCCAGCCCGCAAGCCGATGTGGGACTAAACTCAAACATTCATATTTTGTGAAGGATGGGAACTATTCTCTTGGATCTCATCTTGAATGGATGGATGGATCCACAACACCATGATATGCGGGATCTCATCTTGGATGGATGGATCCACTACACTGTATTATGCTACCTATTTTACCTTACGATAACCAAAAGGGCATTATGAAGTAATAAGAGAAGGTACTAACTATTCGCCACAATCCTCGGATATGATCTAATGGTCTTCACATGGAAAAGAGGAGGATCTCTCTTTGTAATCACTGTAAGATGATCAATATATTTAATATTAATACGAGTTGGGAGGATCAAATGGCATATAGATTCATGCAATCCAGCATACAACATCAAGATGATTAATATGGAACCATGCTCATGGGACCAACCTGAAGAGCAGTAACATTGGAGGGAAAGCCGTAAATGCACAGAATCATCTCCCAAGGACGTCCCCGCTTTGTCCGCCACGCACCGCTCCGCATCTCACCATTGTGCTGTTTGATTCTCCGCCGTGGATTCACCGTGAAACTACGGCCATTAGAACGCAGATCAGACATAATCTTGATCGTTCTATATATTAGTTCTGAACTTGCAATCTCATTGCTAGAAACAATTAAAATGCCAACAATAACAAAGGGCAACAAAGAATATTGATATGTTTCAGATAAATGTAAAGTAAGAAATTATCTCGTAATAAACAGAACCACCAAATGAAATCAAATGTTATGAACCCCGACCGTTTTTTCCAAAAGTTCCAGAGCTGATGGAGATTGGGCTCGATTAGTATTTAGGCACATAACATACCACCACGCTTCTGCGGCCAATGTCCTTGTTGGCCACTCTATCGACACTGGGCCCTGATGGTAGGTCTTTTCCTTTTTGGGCGGCTTCCACTCAGCTACCTATTTTAAGAGTAATGCTATTCGTACAATCGCCATCTCCATCGACAATCACAAGGACAAACCAGACCCACGAAGTGGTGACGGGGCCCAGGGCTCAGTGCTTGGTGTGATGCCGATGCACTGAGCCATGGGCCCGCCACCACTTCATGGGACTTGTTTGTTCTTGTGATTGTCGATGGAGATTGTACAGATAGCTTTACTCGTATTTTAATCCACCCTATGGGTTGCCCCTCTTTGGAATCGAACGATGGACATGGGGTCGGCTCTGATACCAAATGTTAGGACCCGATCGTTTTTCCAAAAGTTCCAGAGCTGATGGAGATTGGGCTGGATAACTATTTAGGCACATAACAGATAGAAATAGAGATAGCACATGTTCACAATTGCAAGTCATTGGCTTGATCACTCCCGGTTTTGCTCGGGGCGATCTGATCCCGGATGTTGTACTTACCCCAATTCTCTGTTCTTTGAATCTTTTCCCTTTCTACAACTAACTTAATTCCAAATGGGAGACAAAAGAAACTGATCAATAGAAAAAGATTCTGATTTGGGGTTTTCCGAAACGAAAGGAGGAGCCCCAGATGGCATCAAGATGCGGATTTGGGAGCAGTAAACCCTAGATTGCGCATTCTATCGAATGTGAAACCCTAAGAAAAGAAAGGGGGGGAGCGGGATTTGGAAACGAAAGAAGAGTACCCGATGTAGGTGCGGCCCTTGTGGCCCGGGCTCAGGGAGCAGAGCAGATAGCACGCAAAGAAACCCCTCCCCTCGTCACCGTCCGCCCCACCCCCCTCCTCCTCCCTCCTCTCCGCCTCTTCTTCAGGGGCTCGGATCTCTGATCTCCCCTTCCTTCCTCTTCTCATCCTCTCTCTCTCTCTCTCTCTCTCTCTCTCTCTCTCTAGACGACCGTTGGAACCTTGGAGGTGTCTTGCTGCCACGGGTTTCAATTTCAAATGGGTTCGGGAGTCGGGGGATAAGGCCAACTCGCACCTACTTTGGTAAGGTTGAAAGGCCTGGTCAGAACTTTTGGTTGTTGCATTTGAACCCATAAAAATAGGAAAATTTTATTCATACCCCAAAAATCTGTAATTAACCCCCATTTCCAACAAACTTTAACACACCCCGTTTTTTTTGATCATACCCCATTTTTATCCCAAAAATACCCTTTCTTTTATACCCCACCTTGAATACACCCCAGTTAAATGGCCCGCCCCATCTTGATTATACCCCATTTCTATCCGATGTTGAAGCCCCATGAGTATAGGGTACCCCATTACTTTCTAATGTTGAGGCCCCATGAGAGAGAGAGAGAGAGAGAGAGAGAGAGAGAGAGAGAGAGAGAGAGAGAGAGAGAGAGAGAGATGTCTCTCTTCTTTCCCTATTGCTAGAGGGTTTAGATCTCGTTTGGAGGAATCCGATCGGGGGAATCTCGACTGCAACTTTTTTCAATTGCAGTCGATGCCCAAAAGGTTATGTTTTATGTTTTAGTTGGATGTGAGATATAAGATAAGGGTATAAATGATATTTTAAATTTTTTGTGTAAGTTACTGTGAAACGGATGGGAGCCGGGGGCTAGTTACAGACTTTTGGGATATGAATAAAATTTCCCTAAAAATATGGTGTTATTAACGTTAGGTCCTTAAAAAGGTTTCTGTTTAACATTAAGGGTATGTAAAGTTTGAACTTAACATTAAGTCCATGTGGTTGGACTTTGGCTAATGCGAGCTCCTTCTTTCGCGCACATGTAATAACGGAATTTTTTAAATAACAATTTTACCCCTATATATAAAGTGTAACAATCATAGCAAAAGAGTAACAATTGGTAAAGAGTAACAATCAGTTAACAAAGTGAAATAATTTGATATGGTAAAATGTCCTAATTGTAGATTGATTGTAGCGGTATTTTTGCTCATCTAGTCACGATATGATTGTTTTGTGACAAAAATGAATTTAACTATGTGAAAATAAGTTGATTCAATTTTGCACATAAACTGTAACAATTCGGTATAAAAAAGTAACTATTTGGTCAGTTGACAATTATTATTTTTTGATGAAAATATACATGAATTTTTTTTTGTGGCTTTAAATCGACGATCTGGAGTGATTTCAATTGTTTTTCATGCAAGAAATCGTTCGTGTTCAATTAATGATAGAAAGTGTAAATTTAATGAACTTCGACTGCGCATTATTGTCATTTTCTTCTATTTGATTTGGTGGGATTTTCGGAGGCACCTATTGCAATACGGTGCTTGCAGGAGGACTTATTGCAAGTCGATTCCTTTATCAAGGACCTATCACTAAGTCCCCCTAAAAATATTATGAATTTACTAAGGGCACCAAACCTCGACTGTGCCCAAGGACCGCCACTGGGATGGCCACAACTGCCCGCCTGTTCACCTACTCGGCTCCAACATCCTCGCCAACATGGCCACACACTCTCCGACTGCATTGACGTGCTCTCCATCCGTGGTGGCTCCACCCCCTTACACTCGTCGTCGATGCTGTCGATATAGAATATCTCAACTTGTTTGTAAATTTAGTTTAATAGAATTGTGAGAGGAAGTACTGTAAGCAAAACACAATTTTCACTATTTTTTGAGACATGTATTTTCATTATTTTACACATTCAAAGTGTAAAAGATGCATCCACATCTAAAAATGTTCCTTTTAATCCAAAGTTATGTCTACACATCATTTTGCATAGACATACCTGAGAAATTGTGCGCATTCGAAGTCTTTAATGGAGGACTTTACACTTTTGGACACATCGAATCACTCGATTGCTCTAAGTTTTGTTGCCTTTGTCCCTCTTTGATTTTTCAAAAACCTCCCACATCAACGAGAGTTCTTTGGAGTTCATCGGTGTTGATAAATCAGCAAACTCGATTCGCTCGGGGATAGATCCTACTTAAAAGGAAACATACTTGTTAAGTCTTAAGTTTCTGACTCTTTAGTTTTCAAACATCGTCGCCACCGTAGAGTGCGTCAGCATTCTCCGATGGCAACGGAGACCCAAACTAGGCTACCCTCACCAACGAAGCCTTATGAATTGTGATCGTTAGTGCGAGAACCATCAACTGTGACTTCCCAGCACATCATGTTGGAAATAAATCATTCAAAGCAAAAAAATATATGATGTAATCAAAATTTCTAATACAAAAGGTTTTAATCAATTAATAGGTTTAACAAATTTGATTTACTAAGCAAAGGCAAATCAATAAGTTTTTGTAGAAATTGATTGATAAAGCAGAGCGAATTCTATGGAACCGTCACTCATCTTACTAAAGCTTTTTCTAAAAGAATTAAAAAATTAATATATATGAATTTGTTTTCTAATTAGATTATGCTATTTTCGATTTCAAGGAGATGTAAAGCAAAGTATATCTTTAGACGAAAGTGAAAAGAAATGTAAGAAAAATCTGGTCTGATAGTCGAATCAAGCTAGGCACTGTCTCAAGAATTCGTATTACCTCCTCTCGTGTAGGACTCATGATAATAGATCCTGTAAATACGACGATCCGATCAGGCAACCTCTTTCTCATCGGCATGGGTTTTAAGAATGCTTTGATGAACCCTCGAATGACTTTCAGGAATCTAGTAAGACTCCTAATACAATGGATGAAAGCAATGAAAAAGATCCTCTCAAAAAGACAGAGTGAAAGGGCTTTCAAATGGGAACATGGGGTTTTCCCTGGGCGATGTGGGACTAAACCGAAATGGGTTTTGGTGGCTTTTCAAAGTCAAAGCGCACCCTACACACGCTAAGTTTGGATCTGGTTAAAGACACATAGTGGTCTCGCTTACATATGGAAGGGGATAGTGAAGAAGATGGTCTCTGCCGTGTCACGGATGCTAGATCCTGCACACGTGCCGGACAAATGGTGTTTTGTGACCCAGCGATCATCACACTCTCCTAGGGATGACAACGGTGCAGTTTAAAACCGAAAACCGCAGAAAACCACAACACATGGTACAGTTTTGGTTTGTCAAAATATAAAACAGTCGCGGTGCGGTGCGTTTTCGTTTTACGGTTTCGGTGTTGCGGTGCGGTTTCGGTTTTATCCAAAACCGCAAAAAACCGTACTGTTTAGACCATTATAATGTTAAATAGCGGTGCATCGCGCCGTATGGTGCGGTTTCGGTTTTACATACGATACATCGTCGCGGTGCGGTGCGATTTCGGTGTGGCGGTTTGGTATTAAGGTACGGTGCGATTTTGATTTTGTCCAAAGCGCACCGTTGCCATCACTACACTCTCTGTTGCATACCCCGCTTGCCTCCCATCCTTCATACCAATACCATCCTTCACACTCTCCTAGGGATGACAACGGTGCGGTTTAAAACCGAAAACCGCAGAAAACCACAACACATGGTACATTTTTGGTTTGCCAAAATATAAAACAGTCGCGGTGCGGTGCGTTTTCGTTTTACGGTTTCGGTGTTGCGGTGCGGTTTCGGTTTTATCCAAAACCGCAAAAAACCGTACTGTTTAGACCATTATAATGTTAAACAGCGGTGCATCGCGCCGTATGGTGTGGTTTCGGTTTTACATACGATACACCGTCGCGGTGCGGTGCGATTTCGGTGTGACGGTTTGGTATTACGGTAGGTTGCGATTTTGATTTTGTCCAAAGCGCACCGTTGCCATCACTACACTCTCTGTTGCATACCCCGCTTGCCTCCCATCCTTCATACCAATACCATATTGCATTGCATTAGGAAAATGTATAGGTTAGTGATGGATCTAATCGTGGGGAGAATGAAGGAGACTAATTAAATAGGCGCCAGCTGGGTTTTAATTAATGTGGAGAGAATGAAAGGAGGCTAACATGGGCACTACTCTATTCTAATGGGGATTGACTGTATCACACCAGGTTGAGTGTTGCATTTGAACAAGACACCAACTCCCAACTATTTTGATAAGGTTGAAAGGCCTGGTCAGAACTTTTTGGGTGTTGCATTTGAACCCATGAAAATATGGGGTTATTAACGTTAGGTCTTTGAAAAGGTTTCCATTTAACGTTAAGGGTGTGTAAAGTTTGAACTTAGCGTTAAGTCCCTGTGGTTGGACATTGGCTAGCACGAGCTCCTTCTTTTGCGCACATGTAACCACAGAATTTTTTAATGATAATTTTACCTCTATATATAATGCGCAACAAACGTAGCAAAAAATTAATTGGTCGAGCTTCTCTCTCTAGAACCAGAGCTTCTCTCTCTAGGATTTCAGAAGAACTTGGCGACCTTCCCGTTCTTCCCCAATCGGGGGCGGAGATGAAGCCACCCCAAGATCTGGATCCCAATCGATTTCTAGGAGGGACGACAGGTAAGGCTTCAAGTCGTTCGGATGCTGCGGAGGTAGAGAAGGAGTACGTTCCACCCCGAGCTCCTACTTTGGAGGCTTTCTTCGAGGCGGGATCACATTTACCCGCTCTAAGAGGTCGTGGAGGTGCTGGATCTTCTTCATTTCTGGGCCGTAGGGGAGGTGGTTTGGTAACCTCTTCTTCCTTAGTTCGTGCCCAGAGGGGATCGGCTGACAGATCTGGAGATCCGGGGTCCAAATCTGATCCCGATCGATGTGATGTTGTTGTGGTCCCTTCCGGAATTGATCAAGCCTTGGATGGTCGTCGGGAGGTTCAGGCCCTGGCAGAAAATCGCAGTGATGCAGATCCCGACTAGCCATATGTGGGTGATCCGAGTGCCTTCCCCCCTCTTCAATATTCATCCCATAGCCCGCGTTCTTCTCCAATGGGATTGGATGGTGAAAATGCTGGAACGTAGGTCTGTCAGACATATGTTGATGCTATGACAATTAACGCAGACCAGGTTTTTGTGGAAATGTCTGAGAGGGCTAACAATGCAGTGAATGCTGATGGTGTGGTTGCTGGGGTTTCTTATGCAGCAGCAGTGAATTTTAGTGCAAATATGGTGCTCGAGGGTGCGACTGAGAGAACTAACAATGCTGATTTTCCTTCTGCAACGACAGGTCCATTTCGTGAAGAGCAGGTGCTTGAGGGATCGTCTTTACAAGTTAGGATTGCTGTAGGTGGGATCCCTATTCCTGCTAGGTGTTCTCAACTGAGATACATCCCTCCCATGATGATTGGGACCAAAAAGGTAGCTATTTGCCCAGATGGAGAGTTGGTCAAGAATCAAAAGAAATGGGAGCTATCACTTGTGGGCTTTGTGTTAGGATTGATGTGTTCTAAGCTTGTAAAACTTTATGTTTTGGTCTAATAAAGATTGATATATATGAGATGCATATAGGTACGTAACATAGTTACGTGTTCTTTTAAGAACAGAGAGCCATGATTATATGGTAGTCCACTGAGATGAAGATTGAGTGGATTGGTCCCATATAATCTAAATCAGTTCGCAACTATGATCAGGTTGGTCGCCTCATCATGATAAGCTGTTGGGGATGACAGTTTATGGGAAGTCTTCACCATGGTCATCACCAGGCACAGTGTCTGTGGCTGAACGGAACTAACACGGTGTACAGATAAGTGAGCAGACACTGGTACACTAAGCCGTGTTTCTGCTCAGGGTAAAACGGTCCTAAACTCTGAAGAACCACGTCTGATGGACTAACCAGTTGCGTAGTGCTTTGGCGCACCAATGTGTGAGGATCCGTATGCTGTGATCCAAAACCACGGTGTACTGGGTTACCCGGCTGGCGTTGCATTAGCGTGTCACTCCTGCAGGCCATCCACACCCCTGAAGGAAGGTGCGTTCCTTGGTGTGACTTATACTATACCAAACCCAGGCCTGGTGGTCACCAGTTTGACTGTTGACCGGGTTCGATTACTCGACGGGGTAATCAGAGGTACGATGTATAGGTCAACCTGGAAGAAACCAAGTCATATGATAATTCGAGTCTGACGGTAGTCTCCACCGCTCGAAGTGAATCATGGCATCAAGTGAAGGGTCAACGTGTTTACCACTACTAAGCGGAGAGTAGGGGTATGATGGAGAACATAGTAAGTCCGGGTGAATTGGAGTGCAGCCTGCATCGCACTCTGGGTGGCTACGCTGGTTAACTCGAGCTCAGAGGATCGATAGTACACTCGGGTAGTGTATCGATTGAGCTTGAGTTGGAAGCCATGAACCCCCGGTCCCTGATGGTTCCACCTTATCAACATTATGTACGGTTCTTGAACCATCTCCTCGGAACACCTTAAGCACTAAGAGGAAGAAAGAAGTATACGCTCCGTGTGTGCTTGGCACTAGAGCACGGTAGATGCGTAACTACATACGAGTACTAAGGGGTATGCCCAAGACTAGTACAGATGCGCAGGTAGTAATCCCTAGCCATAAGTGAACTTCGCTGCATAGGTGCGATGCACCGGGGTATGTTGCGAGTTGACTAGTTGACTTTGCTAGAGGCACCCTCCGGTGGCCTCAGTTAATAGTAAGGTAACTAGTAGAAATCACTTAAGTAATGGCCGCTAGGTCTTGCATGAGATGTCAGGGCGTTTTGGTAAAAACCTCACTCTGCCGGACCTCACTTATGGCCGACCCTAGCAGTGGGAGACCATGCTAGGGTCGGCCCTATGTTGTAGGGATGAGAATTCCTCATCTATAGGGCCGGCCATATAGATAGGGATAGGGGTTTGAAATGGTCAAAACAAGCCCTAAAAAGTAGGAAAACGGATAAATAGAAGAAGAGATAAAAGGGCGATAATGGAGAGATAATTATGGGAGGTTATTATCCCCTTGGATCCCTATCCAAGGGGCTAGGCCGGCCCTATATAAGGGACTATATGGGGCCGGCCACGATGAAGAAAAAACCGCACCCCCTCCCTCTCTCATCTCTCTAGTTCTTTCCCTAATCTCTCTCTCGTTTCTCGCTTGCAACTTCGTCTTCCTCGCGTGGAGTTTCGAAGAAGGAGAAGGGTCATTCTTCGGAGGCACTCAGAGATCCGAGAGCGATGTTCCGTGCATCGTGTGAGATCACGTGAACAAGAAGGCATCGTCTCCATTCATACCATCGGTATCTTCGCGAACGATCTTCCGTCTCCATCGACAAAGAAGACAATTCTCCGCGATTAAAAGCTCCGTACGAAAGGTATGAATAATCTAACACGTAGATCTAGCGAGCATTATGATTTGCATGCATGCTAGATAATCATTACGCTAGATTGCCGTTAGGGTGTTCGATTCACGTGTATACACATGCACACATATGTAGATTAGTTTCAATAAAAGTTTAAATCGTGTAACGTGCACCATGAACGGTTTTTCGACCGCAAAATCATTTCCGCTGCGAGCCTCTACCATGGATTTATATCCAATAATTGGTATCAGAGCCGCATTAGTGGTGTGCGTTTCACGATTATTCATGAAACCAATATGTGTGCGTATGATGAATGCGTGAGATCATCGGGGTTATTACGCTTAGATCATGCATATGTATATGTTGTGCTTGTTCTATTAATCATTCTTGCAGGGCACCGCTATAAAATCTAGATCTATGTTTTGTGCTTGATACTGGGGGTCGGACCCCGGGATAGCCATTGTCTGGATTTGCTCTCTATGTGTGTGGATATATAATCAGAGCCGTAGATTGGGCGAGTGATGGGGATTGACCATCCTCGGTTCCCATTGCCTTTTTTTTCATAGGTCTGTTTTCTTTTCTTTCTAGGAAATTGTGTACGAGCGAGCACTTGCTCGAAGCGTACTAGACTTTTTCAGTTACAGATCGAGAAGTAAGATGTGCCAAAGAAATCCACCGTCGGGAGTGTAAGCGGAATCCTGGAGGATGAAGACGATCCGACAAAGTGTTCACGAGTGCGACGGAGGAGCCGGACCAAGGGACCTTGTGAAGAAAGCTAGAAGTCTGCGCTGTGTAAATTAGGTTCAGGGGTCGGACCCTGAACTTAATTCAGTCTTTATGGTTGCTTTCTTTATTAGTTCTTTATGTTACATATCGAACCCTGATGTGATATTATGATTATCAGTTTTCAGAGGGATGCCTTTCCCCTCCGGTCCAAGCGACCGTTTTGAGGATAGGATCCCGCTAGATGATGCCTATTATTTAATTGACTTTTGATGTTAGTGGGATCACATCACATATGGTTATGCCACCATTAGGTCTACACCCGACTAGTCGGGTGTGCCTATTTAGCCAGCATCGAAATCAAAGGTGAGATGGAGATCCATTGAACATCAATTGTCAAATTTATAAGCGAGGCGCCATGACTAGTGGGAGTCCTTTCCAGTAAGTCTGACTTTAGACTAAGCTCCAAAGCATTAGCGTGATAACCAATTTTGCATAGCATCGATATTATCAAAATATGTAATGTGACCCTTGAATGGAGAAATTCACTTGAGGCAGGGACTATGATATTTCGAGAATGATTAATGCTAGGCGAAGGGCTTAAAGCGCTAGTGGGAGCATGGTGTGACCAGGGTCTAGTATATAGGAGGTCACTACCTTTGCATTGCATAAATTCATACTCGCAAAATAACCCTCATACATAATAAGGGATGCAAGAGAGGACTTTTAGAGATCCTCTGGCCTCCACGGCCAGTCGTTTTGTGTTTGGGTGGGGATGCATAACTTCACATCCCCTAGGGTGGGAGCTGTGTGCTTCCATGCCAAATAACTTAATGACCTCCCTATGGATATGGCGATTACGAGGTCAAGAGAGAAGGGTCTTTTTCCCACCCTAGTGGGGGGCCATATGAACTCCCGTGTCGTAATTGCTTAAGCTTATGGGTAAGCATCCGAAGTACACGTGAGGCATTCGTTGCTCAGACAATGGGGATCGATCACGTGGTACTGGCCGAAAGATAACCATGGTCCATCAAAGCCCTTAATTGGTAGATTTGGATAGGGTCAATAAAAGGCCCGTGTAAGCGGATTGACGCTGTATGATACCCCCTAGGGCAGGTACAGTCGATTCCGAGATTTTACATACATGGTTAATTAATCCATAGAGATGGCTTCGCTTGAGGATAGCGTTGACATATGGATATAATTAGCTTGTTTTAAAAAATCATAAAAATAAGTTTTTCATGTATTCTTATTATTCAATCTTTTATTTTTAGATGACCAAGTTAGACCCCCTGTCCGCTATCCTAAATGACCACAAACTTACCGGTTCCAACTATAAGGACTGGAAGCACAACCTGTACGTGGTCTTAAGGATTGGTAAACATATGACAGCTCTGAATGACCCTGAGCCAGATTTGCTAGGACCCGATGCCACAAAGGCACAGTTAAAGGCGTTCACTGACTGGAAGGAATCTAATGAAATATATAAATGCTATATTATAGCATCCTTGCAAACACCTCTGCAGAAGCAGGTTGAGGAGATGCCTGACGCTTCTGACATGATATTGTATCTGAAGGAAATATTTGAAGGTCACAATCGTGTTACGCGATACCTTACCATCAAGAAACTCATTGGCACTAAGATGTCTAATGGGACGCTAGTTCGGAAATACATGATGAAAATGTTTGGGTTCCAGAACGAACTAGCAACCATGGATATTGTGCTAAAAGGCGAGGTGATGACAGACATCTTCCTCTCGTTACTGTCTGAAGCCTTTAAAGGCTTTGTCACCAACTTTAATTTGAACAAGTTGGCTATGACAAATGCAGAACTTCTGGGAGCTCTCCAGGCAGCTGAGGATGGCTTCAAACAGAAGGGCGAAGCACTTCACGTGCAACGCAGATCCTTCAAGAAGTCGAGTAAACCTCAAGGCAAGAAACATAAGAAGAAACCTAAGTCAGTGCCTGTGCAGGACTCTACTAGAGCCTCTGGGTCGGGCGAATCAAAGAAACCGGGCACGAAGTGTTTCCGGTGTGGCCAAAAGGGTCATTGGAAGAAGGACTGGACGAAGCCTCAGAATGCTGGTGAAGGTAATCTACAACTCTTAGTTGTTGAATCATTTCTTTTGAGTAATAATTCTTTTGCTAGTTGGATTGTGGATTCAGCATCCACTAACCATGCCTGTAACTCTCTTCAGGGGTTTCGGGAAAGCAGAAGGTTGCTTGATGGAGAGGTGACCTTAAGCATGGGAACCGAGGCCGTGGCTGCTGCTGAAGCTATTGAACAAGTTAATCTTAGTTTTTCGAATAATAAGACTTTGACTCTTAGATATATTTTTTATGTACCGTCCTTGAGACGTAACTTGATTTCTGTTTCTTCTTTAGTTAATGAAAGTTATTCAGTTTATTTTGATGCTTCTGGTGTGTCGTTTAAGCTGAATGGAACTTTTATAATAAGAGGAATGGTTGAGAATCATCTCTATGTTGTCAGTCTTAAATTTGAAAAAGGTAACATGATAACTTCAGCATTTAATGTTAATTCATCTAAGCGTAAGAAACCTTCGGAAAATTTAACCCAATTGTGGCACTTACAACTTGGGCATATTGGCTTAGACAGAATCCATAGGATGGTGAAGGCCGGGCTTCTGGAAATAGATCCTATGGAGATCCTTCCCACCTATGAATCCTGCCTGGAAGGCAAGATGACCAAGAGGGCCTTTAAAGACAAAGGAGTAACAGCTACTGAGGTATTGGAGTTAATCCATTCAGATGTTTGTAGACCCATGAGCGTTAAGGCGATAGGAGGCCATGAGTACTTCATCACTTTTACTGATAATTACTCAAGATATGGTTATATTTACCTGATGCAACGGAAGTCGGAATCCTTTGACATGTTCAAAGAGTTCAGGGCTGAAGTAGAAAAGTAGACATGCAAATATATAAAAACCCTTCGATCTGATTGAGGAGGTGAGTATCTATCTGACGAGTTCCTTGGGTATTTAGTGGAGCATGGGATAACATCCCAATTAACTGCTCCAGGTACCCCACAACAGAATGGAGTTTTCGAGAGAAGGAATCGAACCTTGTTGTACATGGTTCGCAGCATGATGAGTTATGCCAGTTTACCAATGATTTTTTAGGGATATGCCCTACAAACAACAGTTTATATTCTGAATCATGTTCCGTCTAAGTCAGTGCCTCAGACCCCTAGAGAACTGTGGTCAAAGCGAAAGCCTATGCTACAACATTTCAGAATATGGGGATGCCCTGCATATGTGTGAAGGGATAAGAGGGAAAAGATGGAATCTAAATCCAGAGTATGCTTATTTGTAGGGTATTCCAAGAAGACCAAAGGAGGACTATTTTATGATCCTGAGGAAAAGAAGGTAATCGTTTCTACGAATATCTTTTTCCTAGAGCAGGATTATATTATGGACCACAAGCCTACTAGTAAGGTAGTTCTGGATGAACTACTAGGTACTAGATCAGAGAGCCCATCCGAAAGCATAGTGGGAGCTGACATCACAGACACTAATATACCAGATATTGTAGAACCTATTCATCCTGTATCACTACCACCACCTCGTCGCAGTGGGAGAAGCATCAGAGCTCCTGACAGATACTATGGAGAAACCTTATTGGTTGATCCAAAAGGTCAGGAGGATGATCCACTGAGCTACGATGAGGCAGTGGGAGCTTCTGACGGCTCTGACTGACAAAAAGCTATGAAGGCAGAAATTGCATCAATATCCCATAACGCTGTCTGGACTCTTGTTACACCATCATCCAATATTAAACCTATTGGGTGTAAGTGGGTGTATAAAAAGAAGAGAGGATCCGATGGTACAATTGAGACTTATAAAGCTAGATTAGTTGCCAAGGGTTATACCCAGAGAGAAGGAATCGACTTTGACGAAACCTTCTCGCCGGTAGCTATGTTAAAGTCTATTCGGATCCTCCTATCCATTGCAGCCCATTATAACTGGGAGATCTGGCAAATGAATGTCAAGACATCATTCCTCAATGGGAATTTGGAAGAAGATATTTATATGATGCAGCCACCAGGTTTTGAGTCAGAGGGTCAGGAACATCTAGTTTGCAAGTTGCAAAAGTCCATTTATGGACTAAAGCAAGCATCTAGAAGTTGGAATATTCGTTTTGATCAGGCAATCCAATCATATGGATTTACTCAAAACGAGGATGAACCATGTGTATACAAAATGAGTGATAAGACTACAGTGGTATATTTAATACTTTACGTAGACGATATTCTGCTCATTGGGAATGATGTTGGAACATTGTCAACGGTAAAGGTCTGGTTGTCAACACAGTTCGATATGAAAGACCTAGGTGAAGCGAGTTATGTTTTAGGGATCAAGGTAACACGAGATCGCCAGAACAGGATTCTCTCGCTGTCACAGGCCGCGTATATAGATAAGGTTATGGCTAGGTTTGACATGCAAAACTCAAAGAAGGGTTTTGTACTATTTAAACATGGCGTAAAACTGTCTAAGGATCAATGTCCTAAGACACCTGAGGAGAGAGCAGAAATACAGAAGATGCCTTATGCTTCGACATTAGGTAGTCTAATATATGTTATGCATTGCACAAGGCTAGATATCTGTTTCGCAGTAGGCATGATGGGTCGATTTCAGTCGAATCCGGGTCCAGATCACTGGACGACTGTGAAGTGTATACTCAAGTACCTTCGTAGAACAAGGGACTATGAGTTGGTTTACACTGCACAAAAACTGACGCCGATTGGATATACAGATTCTGACATTATGTCAGATTTGGAATACAGAAAATCGACATCAGGTTTTGTGTTTATGTTAAGAGGAGCAGCGGTTAGTTGGCAGAGTGTGAAGCAGAAATGTATCGCGAACTCTACCACAGAGGCTGAGTACGTTGCAGCGTGCGAGGCAGCCAAAGAGGCGGCATGGCTTAAGAATTTCCTTATGGATTTGGGGTGTGTACCAGAGGCCCAATTACCTATTGTGCTTTACTGCGACAATAGTAGGGCGGTAGCACAAGCTAAGGAGCCAAGACATCACCAGAAGGGGAAGCACATCGAGCAAAAATTCTACTTGATACGGTAGTTTCAAAAGCAAGGGCGAGTAGCGGTGACACAAATTGCATCTACAGATAATGTTGCTGATCCTTTCACCAAGGCAATACCTATCAAGGCATTCGAGCGACATGTGGACGCGATGGGAGTCAAAACCGTTTTGCTACGCTAGACCAAGTGGGAGATTGTTAGGATTGATGTGTTCTAAGCTTGTAAAACTTTATGTTTTGGTCTAATAAAGATTGATAGTTATTATATGAGATGTATATAGGTACGTAACATAGTTACGTGTTCTTTTAAGATCAGAGAGCCATGGTTATATGGTAGTCTACTGAGATAAAGACTGAGTGGATTGGTCCCATATAATCTAAATCAGTTCGTAGCTATGATCAGGTTGGTCGCCTCATCATGATAAGCTGTGGGGATGACAGTTCATGGGAAGTCTTCACCATGGTCATCACCAGGCACAGTGTCTGTGGCTGAACGGAACTAACACGGTGTACAGATCAGTGAGCAGACACTGGTACACTAAGCCATGTTTCTGCTTAGGGTAAAATGGTCCTAAACCCTGAGGAACCACGTCTGATGGACTAACCAGTTGCGTGGTGGTTTGGCGCACCAATGTGTGAGGATCCGTATGCAGTGATCCAAAACCATGGTGTACTAGGTTACCCGGCTGGGTTGCATTAGCGTGTCACTCCTGCAGATCATCCATACCCCTGAAAGGAGGTGCATTCCATGGTGTGACTTATACTGTACCAAACCCAGGCCTGGTGGTCACCAGTTTGACTATTGACCGGGTTTGATTACTCGACGGGGTAATCAGAGGTACGATGTATAGGTCAACCTGGAAGGAACCAAGTCATATGATCATTCGAGTCTGACGGTAGTCTCCACTGCTTGAAGTGAATCATGGCATCAAGTGGAGGGACAACGTGTTTACCACTACTAAGCAGAGAGTAGGGGTATGATGGAGAACATAGTAAATCCGGGTGAATTGGAGTGCAGCCTGCATCGCACTCTGGGTGGCTACACTGGTTAACTCGAGCTCAGAGGATCGATGGTACACTCGGATAGTGTGTCGATCGAGCTTGAGTTGGAAGCCATGAACCCCGGTCCCTGATGGTTCCACCTTATCAACATTATGTACAGTTCTTGAACCATCTCCTCGGAACACCTTAAGCACTAAGAGGAAGAAATAAGTATACGCTCCATGTGTGCTTGGCACTAGAGCACGGTAGATGCGTAATTACATGCGAGTACTAAGGGGTATGCCCGAGACTAGTACAGATGCGCAGGTAGTAATCCCTAGCCATAAGTGAACTTCACTGCATAGGTGCGATGCACCAGGGTATGTTGCGAGTTGACTAGTTGACTTTGCTAGAGGCACCCTCCGGTGGCCTCAGTTAATAGTAAGGTAAAGTAATGGCCGCTAGGTCTCGCACGCTAGAAATGGTCAAATTGAGGCGTCAGGGCGTTTTGGTAAAAATCTCACTCTGTCGGACCTCACTTATGGCCGACCCTAGCAGTGGGAGACCATGCTAGGGTCGGCCCTATGTTGTAGGGTTGAGAATCCCTCATCTATAGGGCCGGCCATATAGATAGGGATAGGGGTTTGAAACGGTCAAAACAAGCCCTAAAAAGTGGGAAAACAGATAAATAGAAGAAGAGATAAAAGGGCGATAATGGAGAGATAATTATGGGAGGTTATTATCCCCTTGGATCCCTATCCAAGGGGGTAGGCCGGCCCTATATAAGGGACTATATGGGGCCAGCCATGATGAAGAAAAAACCGCACCCCCTCCCTTTCTCATCTCTCTAGTTCTCTCCCTAATCTCTCTCTCGTTTCTCGTTTGCAACTTCGTCTTCCTCGCGTGGAGTTTCGAAGAAGGAGAAGGGTCGTTCTTCGGAGGTACTCAGAGATCCGAGAGCGATGTTCCGTGCATCATGTGAGATCGTGTGAACAAGAAGGCATCATCTCCATTCATACCATCGGCATCTTCGCGAACGATCTTCCGTCTCCATCGACAAAGAAGATAATTCTCCGCGGTTAAAAGATCCGTATGAAAGGTATGAATAATCTAACACGTAGATCTAGCGAGCATTATGATTTGCAGGCATGCTAGATAATCATTACGCTAGATTGCTGTTAGGGTGTTCGATTCACGTGCATACACATGCACACATATGTAGATTAGTTTCAATGAAAGTTTAAATCGTAAAATGTGCACCATGAACGGTCTTTCGACCGCAAAATCGTTTTCGCTGCGAGCCTCTACCATGGATTTATATCCAACACTTTGTGCTTGGTAGAAGACCCTATTATGTGCATCTTAAGGAGATCCTTTTACAGAGATGGAAGCCAAAGGGTAGCTTTGAACTCTTTTCGAGAGAAAATAGAGTTTTCCTTTTTCGGCTTGCGAAAGAGGACTATACAAAAGCATTGGAGGGGGGACCATGGCATATTGAGTGGAGGCCTCTGGTATTAAAGAAGTGGGTGAAGGGCATGAAATCTGAAAGAGATATTCTTACTCATGCTCCGATTTGGGTAAGATTCCCAAATCTGCTTGTTGATCTATGGTCTGAGGAGCTATTTAGTAGGATGGGCAGTATAATTGGGGTTCCGTTGTATATGGTTCAAGCTACTACGACCCAACTTCGGGTGAACTATGCTCGATTTTGCATGGAAATTAATGTGGAAGACTCTCTTCCGGAGGTGGTGGAAGCTAGGGATTCTAAAGATAATCTTATATCTCTGCAACCTGTGACTTATGATTGGGTTCCTAAGAAATGTAGAGCTTGCAAATCCTTTGATCATAGCGAAGATACTTGTCCCAAACATCAGAAGATTGGAGAGAGATGGAAGAATTTTGGGAGAGAGGCATACCAAGGATTTCGGAATCAGGGTTACTCATCTGCCTGGAGGCCAGTTGGACAAAAGGTAGGTCCTTCTCATATCACTCATGCTGGGCTTGATCACAGTATTGAGGAGGCGGGTTGGAATCAGGTGACTTCTGCTGCTAGATGAAAAAGGAAGGGGCATATAGTTATCCCTAGTGCTCTGTCCCAAGGCAGTGGATCTCGCTTTGCAGTTCTAGGGAGTATTGATGGAGAGGACAATAGGGGAGATAAGGATAGTTAGAGGGCTGGAATGGAGGGGGAAGATGAAGGTAATGGCACTGTTGTAGTCGATGAGGTAGTGGCTGATGTTACATAGTCTATTGGTTGTGGCACGGGTGCTGTAACTACAGTAGTGGCTGATGTTACACAGTCTATTGGTTGTGTAACAGTGGGTGATGCTGAAGATAATCTGGTAGCAGAACATCATGTAACAGTGAGTTACACACAGGCTGATACTGCTGTAACACAGTCTGTGGGTGATGTTACATAGCTTGTGGGTGAGCCTGATGTTTCACAGCTTGTGGCAAAGGAGGTTCTTGTTTCACAGGCAGATGCGGTTGTTCTCAGTGCTTCAGGCAAAGTGAGGGGTGTTGTAACAGAGATAGACACTGCCGTTGATGGTATGCAAGAAGGGGGTACTGCTGGTAGTAAGAAGGGAGTGGTTGAAGTACAGGCACTAGAGAAGGGATATATCGTTGTAACAGAAGCATAATCTTTAGCATCTGATGATGATACGCCGAGTGTCGGGGCTGCAAATAGTGAGAAGGGAGTGGTTGATGAGATTGACCCCCTTTGATTGGGACCATGAAGTACATGTTTGCTTTGATTTTTCCAAGCTTATTAAAGGGGGTCCTTGAATGCAGAGGGAATTGCGGACCTTAAACGATTTGTGCAAACTATCCAAATGTATTATGGTGCATTCGTGGGTAAATTTCCTTTGCATATTCGAGATAGAAATTACTTCAAAGAGAATTTTGCTTGGGATTATGATCAAGCCGAATTCCATGTTCTACTTATCGATCGTCATCTCAATGACTTTCTTGGCCTTACGGAAGAACAATTTGAAGTGGAACTTCGGGATAAGGGTGGGCCGGTGAAGCCATATGAGAGCATGTGGGCGCCTGGTGTCTCCCTAGAATATGGGGATCTTGATCTGGAGCCTGGTGAGACAGGGGAAGAAGATGGTGCTAGTGATTCGGTACCTCTTGAGACTGAGCTTGAGGTTATGGGTCAGAACCTTAGTACTCGCTCTTCACGGATTGGTAAGCAGAATAAGGAGAGTTGGCCAAAGGGTCCCTGCGATCGGATCTCTAGGAGCAAGGTGGATCAGGGTTGTGGGGGAAATTTTCGAGCCACCTTGATCGGGAACCCCGCCCCACAGCCTTGATTGAATGTTGATGGTTTGTAGAGTTAGAGATTAAAGAATAGATAAAGAGAAAAAAGACACGTGTAGTTGTTGTCGAAGTTCGGTCTTACGACCTATGTCTCCGGGCGAGAGGTGCCACCTGGTTTCCACTATAATGAATATAAAGGTGGGGGAGCGTTCTCTCGACAGGCCGAGAGAAGCTTTTTACAGTGGGGGTTGCACGGAGCAACAAGAAAAGAACAAGGAGGAGAGAAGTAAGCTCTAGCTCTGGTTTTGGGATCCTCTCTTCCTCTGATTGAATGACCAACCCCTTTTCTGAATGTCATGGGGGTCTTTTTATAGCATAAACATGTGCCTGATAGGCAGTGATGACGTGGCACTGGTTCTGGGCCTCCTTGCTGGGCCCTTATTGGGCCGTTGTGCGGGCCCAATAAGAGGGAGGGCTTGATCTACGGGCCCTGCAGAGTGGGTCCATGAGCCAGGGCGGGCTTACCCAATTGGGCCGTTGCGCAGGCCCATGCCGCTCTGATCCGGTCCGGTATAATTTTTGCACCTACAAGGATCGGAAGTAGTTGTGGCTCTGGTATGTGTGTTCTATTCACATGCTTGTAAGCTGTGTTTTGCCTGGTGTTGTTGGCCTAGTGTTTAGGCTTTTGTTTGTGCTGTCGGTCAAGTGTTTAGGTCTTTGGTTGTGCATTGTTTTATGGCTTCTGCTTACTCATTCAGAGTAAGCCGTGCACTGTAACTGACTTCCATTATTTAATTTATTCGTTTTTTACCTCTCAAAAAAAAAAAAAAACAACCGTAGCAAAAGAGAACAATTGGTAAAAAGTAGCAATCAATTAGCAAAGAGTAACAATTTGATATGGTAAAATGCATTAATTGTAGATTGATTGAAGCGGTACTTTTGATCATTTTGTCACAATATGATTTTTTTTTTTTGTGATAAAAAATGTATTTAACTATGCGAAAACCAAGCTGATTCAATCTTGCACATAAATAATAGCAATTCGGTAAAAAAGAGTAACTATCTCGTTGGTTGACAAAATATATTTTTTAGATTTTCGTGCAAGATATCATTCGCGTTCAATTGATGGCAGAAAGCGTAAATTTAATGAGCCTTGATTGGGCATTATTATCCGTTTCTATTTGATTCGGTGAGATTTTAGAAGAGATCTATTACAATATGGGACTTGGAGGAGGACTTATTGCAAGTCGATTCCTTTATCAAGGATCTATCACTAAGTCCCCCTAAAAATATTATGAATTACAAAGGGCACCCAACCTCGACTACGCCCAAGGACCGCCAGTGGATGGCCACAACCGCCCGCCTGGTCACCTACTCGGCTCTAACATCCTCGCCGACATGGATCACAAACTCTCCAATGCATTGACGTGCTCTCCGTCCGTGGTGGCTCCACCCCTCCTTACACTCGCCGTCGATGATGTATGTTGATAATATCTCAACTTGTTTGTAAATTTAGTTGAATAGAATTGTGAGAGAAAGTACTATAAACAAAACACAATTTTCACTATTTTTTGAGGCATGTATTTTCATTATTTTACAAATTCAAAGTGTAAAAGATGCATCCACATCTAAAAATGTGCCTTTTAATTCAAAGATCTGTCTACACATCATTTTGGAAAGACACATCTGTAAAATTGTGCTCATTCTAAGTCTTTACATGGAGGACTTGATACTTTTGGACACATCAAATCACTCAATTGTTCTATGTTTTGTTGTCATTCTCCCTCTTCGATTTTTCAAAAACCTCCATTGCCAACGAGAGTTCTTTGGAATTCATCGGTGTTGATAAGTGCATACCCTCTAAGTAATTTATTGTATCTTAGGAGTGGGTTCACAATTATCTCATCAGCAAACTCTATTCACGGCGATATATCATGCTTAAAAGAAAACATACTTTATAAGCATTAAGTTTCCAGCTTCATAGTTTTCAATCATTGTTGCCACGGCAGAGCGTGGCGTCTGCATTCTCCGATGGTAATGGAGCCCCCAACTAGGGTACCCCCGCCAATGATGCTCTATAGATCACGACCGTTAGTGCGAGAGCCATCGACTATGAGTTCCCAGCACATGCTGTTGGAAATATATAGTTCAAAGCAACAAAATATAAGATCTAATCAAAATTCGTAATACAAAAGGTTTTAAAGCAAATATTAGGTTTAGCAAATTCGATTTACTAAGCAAAGGCAAATCACTAATTACTTTTAGAAATTGCTTGAGAAGGCAGAGCGGGTTCTATGGGACCGTCATTCACCTTACAAAAGCTTTTCTAAAAGAAGTAAAAAATTAATATATATGAATTTATGTTCTAATTAGATTATGCTATTTTCAATTTCAAGGAGATGCAGAGCAAAGTATATCTTTAGATGAAAGTGAAAAGAAGTGTAAGAAAAATCTGGCCTGATGGTCGAATCGCGCTAGGCGCTGTCCCAAAAATCCTTATTACCCGCTCTCGTGCACAACTCGTGACAATGGATCCCGGATATACGACGATCCCGGTCATATGACTTCCTTGTCATTGGCACGGGCTTCAAGAAGGCTTTTAGCTATGACTTTTAGGAATCCAACAAGATTCCAAGTACAACAAATGAAGAAGATCCTCTCGGAACAAAGAGGAAGAGCATTCGCACCCATCGCGTTTCGGATCGTTGAGAAAGCGGAGAAGCAGCCTCTCAGAGAAAACAAAATGATTTTTAGTGTGTTTCATATACTGCTGTACAGGACCTTATATAGGCCTCTGTACAGTAACTGAGAGCTGAAAAGGGGAAGAAATAAAATGGGCTATTAAGGAGGTATAAATAGGGTTGGTGAGGACCTAGCCATTTTGAAGAGGCTATTAGGTCCAGATCCGTGGGTGCACACACACGCGCCCAACTCGGCTTGGCACGCACGCATGTGTGTATGGGTTGGAGCATGCCTTCCACTAGTGTTGACTAGTGAGGAGTGTGGGAGCAAAATCTGGCTAACGACTGATGGTGAGACCCACCAGCCTTGCCTGGGGCCCACGGAGACAATAGTGGGACTCGTCAGCCCTGCTTGGGGCCCACAAAAACAACGATGGGACATGCTAGCCCTGTCTGGGGCCCATAAAGACAACGGTGGGACCTGCCAGCCCTGCCTGAGGCCCACACATACTATCTGGGGTCTGATAAATCCCCCCAAGTATTTACCAAAATCATAGATATTTTAAAACTATATAAATATCAGATCCTGTAAATATTCCAGACCAAAATTCATTATTTCCAACTCCACTTTCTGTTTTCCAGAGTTTTCTGAGCTTTCTAGTGATCAGACTCTAGTCAAGCCTATCCATCCTCTGTTACTTGTACAAGCACTTCTCGGTTTTTCGAGAGTAGCTCTACTTTTTCAGAGTTAGTGGATTCAAAGATTGAGTCTTATCGCATGGAGACGTAGGCTCTGGCCAAACTGTGGTACCATATATTGTGTAAACTTTTTCTATCTCTATCTCTATCCCCCTCTCTACTCAACAACGTCTGAGTGATAACTCAGCACGTGACAACTCAACACTCCATAGTGCATCATATATCGAAGGTCAATATCTTTCATCGACTGTTGGAGGGGGACCATACGATAGCCGTAATCTCCCCCCATAAGGAGAGAGGGGGAAAACCTTTTAAATGGGAACATGGGGTTTTCCGTGGGTAGCGTGGGACTAAACCCAAACGGGTTTTTGTGGCTTCTCAAAGCGCACCCAACACACGATAAGTTGGGATCTGGTTAAAGGCACATAGTGGTCTCGCTTACATCAGGAAGGGGATAAGGAAGAAGATGGTCTCCAACGTGTCCGATAAGTCATCGACGGATGGCGGTGGCTACGAAAGCAGGCTGTGGCTCGTGAAGACACTAGATCCCACACGCATGCAGGACAGATGGTGTTTTGTGACCGAGAGATCATCACACTCTCCATTGCATACCCCACCTGCCTCCCATCCTTCGTATCGATAGCAAATTACATTAGGAAAATGTGAAGGTTAGTGGTGGATCTGATCGTGGGGAGAACGAAGGAGACTAATTAATTAGGTGCCAGCTGGGTTTTAATTAATGTTTATTAGGACCGGAAAACACACGCAACCCAAGGGATTGACCACATTCTAACCACATGGGAGGATTGGTGGGAATTTGGTCTGAAACTCTCATGCTAATATGCGCACTACTCTACTCTCTAAATGGAGATCGACTGTACCACAACACTTTAAATATAGTTTTCGTTTGAGTAATGCTATCTGAACAAACCATACAACCGTGGGGCACACTACCATTCTAGAGACTTGGGCTAGCAGGCCCAGAACATTGGGGTAGTGGCCCCCAGCACTCAGAGCATGCTGATAGGCTCTGGGGCAGTGTGCCCCGCAATTATATGGTACACAAGATGTGTTGAAAATTTCCCCCCGAGGGACAATCCGATGACCATCCACGAGGAGAGGAGTGCTGGCATCTCTTGATTGGCGGGACTATTGGTCATGGGATTTACCCTAGGAGAATGCCACCACCACCGGCTGCCATTACCCCGCCGGGCACCACCACCCGACAGCCACGGTCCACCGCCACTATTTGAATTGATTTGGGTGTATTGTTATTTGAACTAACTGAAGGGACAACATAAGAGGCAGACGTGAACCGGAGAGGTGGCATTTCTTGATTGGCGGAATTATGGGCCATGAGATGAAACCTAGGGGGATGCCACCAACACCGGCCATCACCTCTCCGCCAGCGACCGGCCACCACGGACAAGTTCCGTGCAAACTCAAGGGAGGCATGGGACCCATGAGCACGCACACACACACAGTGTCTCTCTCTCTCTCGCCAAACTTCGCAAGGGCTCAACTCCTCTCCACTGATGATCATCTCCCCTATCGATCGCTAACGATTTTGGAAGCGACAAGTGACGATCCAAATACCAACGACCGTGATCTAGGCCATGGGATGAACCCAACGTGGGATGCAACCACCCCTGGCCGCCGCCAACCACCGTCACCGTGGGCCACCGCCGTCTCCGGCCAACCGCCACCGCCCCGCCGCCAACCACCCACCCGCCGCAGCCCACCAGCAGATGGCCGGTGGTCGGTAGGAATGGTCGACGACGATGGTGGTGGCCGGCTGTCGGCAGGGGTGGCCGCTGGAGGCGACGGCCGACTGGTGGTGGGTGGCGGCCAGGGACATAACTATGTATGGACCAAGGGGGGCCATCCCCCCCCCCCCCCCCGCCCCCCCCCCCCCTATATATATATATATATATATATATATATATATATATATATATATATATATATATATATATATATATATATATATATATATATATATATATATATATATATATATAGAGAGAGAGAGAGAGAGAGAGAGAGAGAGAGAGAGGGCCGATCTAGTGAGAAACTCCTTATTTGCGAAACCTTGTGCGAAACCCCCATGGAGGTTTTAGAATTTGATGAAACTTGGTAGGCATACTACCTATGCCATGTTGATCATCCTCACAAAATTTCATCAAATTCTAAAACCTCTAGGGGCATCAAATGTTAGAAAATTTACTGACCGTTCATAAAAACCGTTAACTTGATTATCAAATTTGATGCCCCTAGAAGTTTTAGCATTTGATGAAAATTTGTGAGAATGATCAACATGACATAGGCAGCATGCCTACCAAGTTTCATCAAATTCTGAAACCTCTAGGGGGTTTCGCACAAGGTTTCGCAAATAAAAAGTTTCTCACTGGATCGGCCCTATATATATATATATATATATATATAAAGAGTTTCGCAAATATAGAGGGGTGTTAGGATGCGGCGTGCGGTGCGTGCGGCGCACCGCAGCAGCCGTCTGATGCACTGCTGCGTGCATTGTACGCACCGCAGCAGTGCATCAGACGGCTGCGGTGCGACGCCGCACGCACCGCACGCCGCATCCTAACATTCCTCTCTCTCTCTCTCTCTCTCTCTCTATATATATATATATATATATATATATATATATATATATATATATATATATATATATATATATATATATATATATATATATATATATATATATATATATATATATATATATATATATATATATATAGGGTAACGATCCAGTGAGATATGATATATATGAGATAACTTTAAGAAACTTATCTAGAGGTTTTAGAATTTGATGAAAATTAGTGAGCATGCTCTCTGGCAATTTGATCATCCTCACAAAAAATCATCAAATTCTAAAACCTCTAAGGGTATCAAATGTTAGAAGATTTATCGACCGTCCATTAAAACCAATAATTTGAATTATATATTTGATGCCTCTAGAGGTTTTAGAATTTGATGATTTTTTGTAAGGATGATCAACTTGCCATAGAGAGCATGCTAACCAATTTTTATCAAATTCTAAAACCTCTAGATATGTTTCTCAAAGTTATCTCATAGAAGAGTTATCTCATTGGATCGTTATCATATATATATATATATATATATATATATATATATATATATATATATATATATATATATATATATATATATATATATATATATATATATATATATATATATATATGGTAGCGATCCAGTGAAATAATGAGATATATGAGATACCTTGTGAGAACCAATCTAGAGGTTTTAGAATTTGATGAAAATTGGTGGCCATGCTCTCTATGGCAAGTTGATCATCCTCACAAAAATTCATCAAATTCTAAAACCTCTAAGGGAATCAAATGTTAGAAGATTTATCGACTGTCCATTAAAATACATAATTTGAATTATGTATTTGATGCCTCTAGAGGTTTTAGAATTTGATAATTTTTTGTGAGGATGATCAACTTGCCATAAAGAGCATACCCACTAATTTTCATCAAATTCTAAAACCTCTAGATAGGATTCTCACAAGTATCTCATAGAAGAGTTATCTCACTAGATCGTTATTATTATGATTATTATATATATATATATATATATATATATATATATATATATATATATATATATATATATATATATATATATATATATATATATATATATATATAGGGGCATGCTATAATGCGGCATGCGGTAAGTGCGGCACCACATAGTAGCCGTTTGATGCACGCAACGCATGCATCTGACGACTGCGGTGTAGTGCCGCATGCCGCATTACAGCATGCCCCATATATATATATATATATATATATATATATATATATATATATATATATATATATATATATATATATATATAATTTGTTTTTTGGTTCATGCTTTGCGCCTCACCCCCCACCCAAAAATAAAGAACTTATTATGCTTTGGCCACTCCCAATATAAAATCCTGATTCCGTCCCTGGCGGCAATGGCAACCCAAGGGGGTTGGTGGCAACCCCCCTTCGGTAAATTCACCCCATGGCCTAGATCATGACCGTTGGTTTTTAGATCGCCACATGTCGCTCCCACACCGGTCACCTATCAACTTTAGCCAACCCCCCCCCCCCCCTCTCTCTCTCTCTCTCTCTCTCTCTCTCTCTCTCTCTCTCTCTCTAAATTGGTATACATAAAGTAAGATAGGAAAATAGTGAATCATGGAGGAGTAGGGATGTAAAACGGGCCGGGTCGGGTCGGGCCTATTACACCTTGGGGCGGGCCTAGAGATCCTACGCCCAAGAAGGCTCGTTGGGCCAGGCCAAGGGTATGAGCTCGGGCCCGACCCATGTATAGATATATTAAGAATTTTGTGCTATGTCGGGTTTAGGCTAAAAACTGTATGTTTTTTAATAAACCTTTTTTTTTTCGTGGATTCGAACTCAAGACCTCACAGAGTTTATAGCACAAGCAAACCACTGCACTAGTTATTATTAATGAACAACATATATAGTTTATATATGGGTCGGGATCCGTGGACATGTATTTGTTGACATGTCATTAAGTAAACCTACATGGAGATTTTAGAATTGACTGAATTTCTGTGAAAATGCTCACCCTATCATAGATGATATATCCATAAAAATTCAAGTGATTCTGAAACCTTTAGATATGTTAAATGGGCTGAGGTTTATCGACCGTTTGTCTTAACCGTTGATTCGAAGAACACATTTGACGCACCTAGATGTTTCTGAATGTGTTGATTTTTTGTGGACATATCATCTATGATATAACTTAAACATCCTCAAAAAAATTCAATGAATTCTAAAACCTCGATGTAGATTTCTTGATGACATGTCAAAACGAGATGTTATTCACTAATAATAATTAATGTAGTGGTTTGACTATGCTATAAATTCTTTGAGGTCTTGAGTTCGAACCCACGAAAAACTCTTTTATTAAAAAGCATACGGTTTTTAATCTAAATCCAACCCGACACGAAATTCTTAATATATCTATACATAGACCGGGCCCTGGCTCATACCCTTTGCCCAACGTCAGGCCTGGCCCGACAAGCCCGACGGGCCTTCCCAGACTTATAATCTCTAGGCCTGACCCGGCCCGGCCCTTCCTGAGGTATAATACGCCCGGCCTGTTTTACACCCCTAGCTACACTACACTACATTACTTTACTTTACTTTACTTTACTTTACTTTCATGGAAAAATTACAGCTTTCTGCTGGTTCATCACAGCTAGAAGAATGTCTCCAGATTAAAGAGAGATGAAATCCGTAGCAAAGAACAAGTAAGTCAACGCAGCAAACCCAACAAAACGAGCAAGAACGGTACAGCACTCCACCGCGCTTCGGGCCGTCGGAGATCAGCAGCCCTTCTTGCCTCCGTCGGGGGTGGTGGGGGAGACCAGAGCCCTCCACAGGTACCGCCCGCTCGCCATGTCCACACAAGCCCAGAATCCCGAGCTGATCGCAGATCCAACCTTTCGAACCCCCCCATTAACCAACCCAACATCAAACGATTAGAGAGAGAGAGAGAGAGAGAGAGGAAATAAAAATTTTAAAAAAAGAGCCAGATAAGAAGAGTGGGAAGAATTGGAGACCCTTTTCAATTGGGGCCGTGAAACCCTACAAAATCAAGAGAAAATGCATCATGGGTTTCATGTCTACCTTGGTGGAAATGGGCACAACGGCGGCGGTGTCGGTGTCGGTGTCGGTACCCTCCTCGCCGTCAACCGCAGCCGGTTCCGGCTCCAGCTCCGGTTGGACCCTCAGGTTCCTCAGCACGAAAAACCCCGCCAGCATCGCCGAGAGGAATATCAACACCACCCTCAACGGGCACATCTCTCCCCCTCCGTCTCTCTCTCTCTCTCTCTCTCTCTCTCTCTCTCTAAGATTGAAGTGGGGAGCTTCGGTCAGAGAAATGGCCGCCTCATTTCAGGCCGAGGGTTGCTCGGTTCTGACATTTGCATTTAAACCCGGGTTTTCCAACGTGGTTATCCACGGTCCAACCACACGCCAAAAGGTTTTCCCAGGCGGGGCCCGCCACTACTGTGAGGAGTGGTTGCGGTTGGTGGAGGAGGAGACGACCGCAGCCACCAGGCTTGATGAAATCTCATCCGTCCGATCAGTGGTCCCCCTGGATCACCGAAACGCTGACGGAGGACGCCCTTGCTTGGTCAATCTATACAGGACGAAAGGGGGCATGCTCGCAAAGTGCACATAGATCGGACGCAATACTAAATATAAGTCGGTTAATAATTGCTAGTAAGAAATAGGATGCAGACCGACAGCTGGGAGCAATAGTCTTCTCCAACAGATAGCTCAGTTGGTAAGACATGCAACCCCCGTGGCCATGGTCATGGATTCGAATACGTGAATATATTTTTTCTACTTCCATAGTGGCGGACCTTTCTCTTTCTCGTTTTAGTGGTAAGCTTGTCTATCTGTGCTCGTCAGTGGCTGGCGACGGCAGAGGCCGATGGTGATGGCTCCTATCTGGAGTTCATCCCATGGCCCATAGTACTGCCGCTAAGGGGATGGCACCTATTAAGGTTGGTGATGAGATTGGTTAAATAGCATTACTCGGGCACTAACATGTGATGTACTTATCACTTTGGTGGTCCCTTCAAAATAATAATAATAATAATAATAATAACCCGGAGTATATCTCTGACCCTTCAAATAAATAGAAGTAAATCTACTTGATCGGTGAAAACTATTGTGGACCTAGTATTAGGTTCCTGATAAAAAATCTGTTGGGTGAAAATGATAGACAACAAAATGGTTTTGCACCAGGTCCCTTCTGAAAAAGATACATTTAGAGCAAGTCCCTTCGTCGAGTTTTTCTCCCTTTTAAATGATAAAAATACTAAAATCACAAATGTTACTCTTCACTATAGCAAACATCTCCTGACGGACTCCTAGTGCCCTCCCTATTTCTAGGAACTCCTATCCGTCGTATAGGTAAAGTAGGGAACGGGGTTTGAGAGTATCTCCTGATGAAATCCTAAAGCCCCCTATTTCTAGGAGCTCCAACCGCCACATAGGTAAAATTGAATATCGGGTTTGAGAGCATCTCCTGATAGACTCCTAGTGCCCTTTCTTTTTCTAGGAGCTCATATCCGATACGTAGGCAAATAGGGAGGTGGGTTTGAAAGCATATCCCTACGGACTCCTAGTGCCCTCTCTATTTCTTGAAGCTTCTAGCGTCCATGTAGGCAAAGTAGAGAGTTGGGTTTTAGGGCACCTCCCGATGGACTCCTAGTGCCCTCTCTATATCAAAGAGCTCCTAGTCGCCACATAAGAAAAGTTAGGAGTGGGGTTTGAGAACATATCTTGACGGACTTCTAATGTTCTCCCTATTTTTAGACGCTCCTAATAGCCACATAGGCAAAAAAAAAGAGGGGGCATCTCCTGACGGACTCCTATTATCCTTCCTTTTCGAGGAGTTTCTATCCGCCACCTAGGAAAAGTAGGAAGTGGGGTTTGAGAGAATCTCCCATCCGACTGCTAGTGTCCTCCTTATTAATAGGAGCTCCTCGCCTCCGCATAGACAACTTAGGGAGTGGGGTTTAAGAGCATCTCTCAATGGACTCCTAGTGCCCACACTATTTCTAGGAGCTCATAGATGCAACTAGGCAAAGTAGGGAGTGGGGTTTGAGAGTATTTCCTGACGGACTTTTAATGTCCTCCCTATTTCTAGGAGTTCCTTATCACCACGTAGGCAAAGCAGGGAGTGGAGTTTGATAGTATCTCCAGACGGACTCCAAGTGCCCTCCCTATTTCTAGGAGCTCCAAGCCACCACGTAGGCAAAGTAGAGAGTAGGATTTGAGAGTATCACCCGTTGGACTCCTAGTGCCATTTCTATTTCTAGGAGCTCCTAGCCACCATGATGGCAAAGTAGGGAGTGGAGTTTGGGAGTATTTCTCGATGGACTTATAATGCCCTCCTTATTTCTTGATGATCTTAGCCGCCACATAGGCTAAGTAAGGAGTGGGGTTTGAGAACATCTCCTAACGGAGTCCTAGTGCCCTCCCTGTTTCTAGGAGCTGATAGCCTCCACGTAGGCAAAGTAAGGAGTGGGGTTTGAAAATATCTTCCGACAGACTCCTAGGGCCCTCCCTATTTTTAGGAGCTTCTAATCGCCACGTAGGCAAAGTAGGGAGTGGGGTTTGAGAGCATCTCTTGATGAACTCCTAATTTTACCCTATTTCTCAGAGCTCCTAACCGCAATGTAGGCAAAGTAGGGAGTGAAGTTTGAAAGCATATCCTGACGGACTCCCAGTGCATCTATATTTCTAGTAGCTTCTAGCGACCATGTAGGCAAAATAGGGAGTGGGGTTTAAGAATATCTCCCGACGGACTACTAGTGTTCACCCTATTTCTATTAGCTCATAGCCAACACGTAGCCAAAGTAGAGAGTGGGGTTTGATAGTATCATCTGACAGATTCTTAGTGCCCTTCCTATTACTAAGAGCTCCTAGTCACGACGTAGGCAAAGTAGGGAGTGGGATTTGAGAGCATCTCCCGATGGTCTCCTAGTGCCCCATATTTCTAGGAGCTTCTTTCCGCCACATAGGAAAAGTAGGGAGTGGGGTTCAAGAGTATCTCCCAATGGACTCCTAGTGTCCTCCCTATTTCTAAGAGCTCCTAGCCATCATATAGACAAAGTTGGCAGTTGGGTTTGAGAGTATCTCTTGATGGACTTCTAGAGCCCTCCCTATTTATAGGAGCTCCTATCTGCCATATAAGAAAGTAGGGAGTGGGGTTTGATCGAGTGTATTTTTTGACGGACTCCTAGCTTCCTCCCTGTTTCTAGAAGTTACTAGCCGCCATTAGGCAATATAGGGAGTGGGGTTTGAGAGCATTTCCCAATAGATTCCAAGAGTCCTCCCTATTTCTAGGAGCTCCTAGCCTCCACATAGGCACAGTAGGGAGGGGTTTGAGACCATCTTCCAACGGACACCTAGTGCATCCCAATTTTTTTATAGCTCCTAGCCACCATGTAGGTAATGTAGGGAGTGGGGTTTGAGAGGATTTCCCGACAGACTCTTAGTACCCTCCCAATTTCTAGAAGCTCTTAATCGTCATGTAAACGAAGTAGGGAATGAGATTTGAGAGTAAATTTTGAATGACTCATAGTGCCCTTCCTCTTTCTAGGAGCTTATAGTCACCACATAGGCAAAGTAGGAAGTGGGGTTTGAGAGCATCTTTCGATGAACTTTTAGTGCCCTCCCTATGACTAGGAGCTCCTAGCCACCACGTAAGCAAAGTAAGGAGGGGGGTTTGAGAGCATCTCCCAACGGACTACTAGTGCCCTCTCTATTTGTAGGAGCTCCTAGCACCATGTACACAAAGAAGGGAGTAAGGTTTGAGAGCATCTCCCAATGGACTACTAGTGCCTTCTTTATTTTTAGAAGTTTCTAGCCGCCACGTAGGCAATGTAAGAAGTGGGGTTTGAGAGCATCTCCTGGGGAATGTGAAATCACTTCTGAGGAGAAGGGTTATCATGGTCTACTCGAAGAGAGTAACTGGCCTCCTAGAATATTCATAAATACTTTAGTAATAGGGCATTACAACCCTTCTGCGACAAAACTAACAATCATGTCGGTGCACCGCACCAATGCACTCTCACTCGAATTCAATCCCTATGCACTTACACCACTGTAAGTGTACCAGAGCATTTTATTAATATTTAATAGTAATAAAGGATTACATATATGACACATAAAAAATGTCTTTACACCTTTCCCACCTTACAAAATTTTATCTTCAAAATTTGTCATTCACTCGAACAAAAAAGGATATCGTTCTTCCATACTCGCCTCTGTTTTCCATGTGACTTATTCTTCAGTACAATAACTCCACAGTACCTTCACCATAGGAATAAATCTATTGCGCAAGACCAAGTTTTTTCTGGCAAATATTCTCATCGGACGTTCCTCGAACAAGGTGTCAGCTTCAAGATTCAAATCCTGCCATGCCAAAACGTGAGAAGGATCGGGTTGATACGTTTGCAACATAGACATGTGGAACACTGCGTGTACTGAAGACATCTAGGGTGGTAGCGCTAGACGGTACGCTACTTACCCCCACACATTTTAGTATTTCGAAGGGCCCAATGAATCAAGGTGCTAACTTGCCCTTCTTGCCGAAACAGATGACTCCTCGCTTCGGAGATTCCTTCAGAAAAAATGTGATATCTAACAGCGAACTTGAGTAGCTGCCTTCTTTGATCAGCATAACTCTTTTGACGACTATGAGTTGTACGCAGACGTTCCCTAATCAGTTGGATCTTTTATGCGGTCTCTCATACTAGTTTCAAACCCAATATACTATGCTTCCCAAAGTTGAACCAATAAACGAGATAACGAAATGATCTTCCATACAGCGCCTCAAACGGTGCCATTCCAATACTGGCTTGATAGTTGTTATTGTAGGAAAACTCTATTAATGGTAGATGTCTCTTCAAGTTGCCCGTGATCTAGGGCATAGACTTGCATCATGTCTTCTAGGGTCTAACCAACTGTTCGTAGGTGAAAAGCTGTATTGAACTTTAGTTGCATGTTCAAAAGCGGTCTGCATGCTCTTCTAGAAATGTGATGTAAACCTCGGATCTCTGTTAGATATTATAGACACTGGAACACCATGCAGCTTAACGATAACGTTCACATACACGCCTCTCAGCTCATTCATGGTCAATGTCATATGAACAAGAAGAAAATGACAGACTTAGTCAGGCAGTCTACGATTACCCATATCACATCATGCCTAGCACGTGTGGGGGTAGACCGGTCACAAAATCCACATTAATGTGATCCCACTTCCATTCTACTATAGGTAGAGGTTGTAGCAGTCCAACTGGTTTTTGATATTCTGCTTGAACTTGCGTGCATATTAGATATTTAGCTACACAGCTGGTAATGTCGTTCTTCATTCCAACCCCCCAGTATGCCTCTTTAGGTCGTTATACATCTTCATACTTTACAGATAGATCAAATATCGAGATCGTTGTGCATCTGACAAAACCATATCCCTGACCTTCTAATCCCTCAGAAGGCATAGTTGACGTTTGTACCTCAACCCTCCCTCAGAATCAATAGACCAGTTCTTGGTCTTCTCACTAGCTTCTAATTTCGACCGCAGCTCTTGCAGTTCCTCATCATATGACTGGGATTCAATTATGGCATGTTAAGGTTGAGCTGAGCCTGAGCTCGCAACCCAATTAAAGAGATGTCTTGGGAGATAATTATCTCCAGGGTACACTATCCCAAAGTATTCAATGGTTTTTTTAAATTTCCACTCCAAGGCGGAATGATAGGACACCCGTTCTCGAGGTTTCCTACTTAATGAATCTGCCATGACGTTGGCTTTTTCAAGGGTGATAAAGAAAGTCGCAGTTATAGTCCTCAGGACTTCTACCGACGTTTGTTAACGATTTTCAGATCCCGTTGTGAGTCTATGCATTTCAAACTCTTATAATCGTAATAGACCTTAAAACTTTCCCCATAGAGGTAATGTCGCCATAGCTTCAGCATGAAGATCACAGCTGTTGGTGCAAATTTTGGCTAAGGGCACGATACTTCGGGGTTTACCAACTTTGCATGAGGCCCGCGACGACACTTCGAGGCTTACCAACCCTGTATGGAGCCCATGATGACACTTTGGGACTTACGAGCCTTACCTAGGGACCACGATGACACTTCGGGGCTTACCGCCCTGCTTGGGGCTCACGATGACACATCGAGACCCATCAGCCCTGCCTGGGGCTTCTCCTCAATGACTATATGGGGCTCGATAACCGACTTGTAAAAACCACCCCGTAACCTTACTCCCAAATCTCTAAAAATAGCACACCCAACACATATTTGAGGATCAAATTTCTGATTCGAGATCCAATTTCCTAAATCCAGAGTTGTTCTCCGTTTTGAGAGTTGCAGAACTCCAACGAATAACGCATAGTTTTTTTGGAATCTACTCTCGAAGAATTGATCGTCTGTTTTACCCTTTTCTCTTCCTTTGAGTGCTTGTATCGAGGCGTTGTACTACACCTTTGAGTTGGTGGATTCAAGTTTGCTCCTTATAGCACAGAGACGTAGGCTTCAGCTGAACTCCTATATCATATCACTGTGTCAATTCTCTCTACTTTCTACTCTCTACCCTCTACTATACACTTTACTTTACATGCCACTCAACGGTCAATTCAACCCATCAATTGATTGTTAGAGGGAAACTTCAGGCCTTAGAAGTTTTTCTCCCACAACAGCACTAGCTCGAGGTCATGTGTGGGATAATTTTGTTCGTGGGATTTACGCTGCCTAGACACATAAGCTATCACTCTAATGTCCTTTATTAGTACTCTACCAAGACCTGCATGGGTCACGTCAATATAAACCATCGCACTAACTGGTACTGCCAGTATAGGGGCTGAAGTAAGGCGCTTCTTAAGCTCCTATAACGCACTTTCACACTTCTCTGACCAGACGAACTAAACATCCTTCTTGGTCAACTATGTCAATGGGGAAGCTAGTCGTGAGAATCTTCAATGAATCTGCGGTAGCAACCTGCAGCCAGGAAGCTCCTAATCTCTGTCATAGTCTTAGGTTGTTGCCAATCCACAACTGCTTCAATCTTCGCTGGATCCACAGATATACCAGACTCAGAAGCTATGTGTCTCAAGAATTTAACCTCCCACATCCAGAATTCATACTTGTTCAACTTGGCATATAGAACTTGAATAGATCAGAATGTCATCAATAAAAACTACAACAAACTTATACAAAAAGGGCCGGAATATTCCCTTCATCATGTCCATGAAGACCGTAGGGGCATTTGTCAGAGCAAACAGCATGATTAAGAATTCGTAATGAATGGCCATAACGAGTTCGGAACGTTGTTTTGGGGATGTCTTCTTCTTTGATCCTCAACTGATGGTAGCTTGTTCGCATATCGGTCTTGGAAAAGAAACGGGCTCTCTTCAGTTGATCAAACAGATCTTCAATTCTGAAAATCACCTGGAAAAGGAAAATAAACAAGTAGCAAAGCAAAAAGATTAACAGACCAAGCTAATATATGATTTAATGTAGAAGCAAATATACAAAACAAAGAGTATCTGAATCACAACTCACAGCCCAGTGGAATGATCATCTCTTATGTTTCCACAACTATCTGTGTTCTATGAACCCAATATCAGGCTTACTTGCTTTGTTCACTGAAGCTGCAGGGAACCCTTTGTGCTCCACATCAAACCAACCTTCTTCACTGTAACCATCCCAGAAAACCTTTCTCCAGAGTCACCTCATGCATAAGAAAAAACCAAGATAACAGCCTTCAGGCAGAAATAAACATGCTCAAAGAGGACCTCTGCCAAACACTGATCATTGCCACCAGCAACCTAATAGTGCGGGACACCGCTGATCCAAAGTCACATTACTCTCTGGCGAACAATCCTGGCTGCAGAACCAACCATTCTTCCAGACAAGAACACTAGATCTCCGAGATCCTACGGGCCCCGAGATGTCCAAGATGGACCTTTTCGAGATATGACCGCAGTAGGGGCACATGAACCAGCCTCATACAATGCTATGATCACGGCACGGGGTGAGACTATCCTTACAGGGGGGGCCTTCGGTCCTTAACCGGCCCTCAGAAGAGGCCCCTTTCACTGCTGCCTCCTGAAGTCCAGTAACTCTGAATCCACGACACTTCACAGCACATAATTATCCAGACTGATGTGGGGAAGATCAAAAGGTCGCTAGTATTTAATCTCTTTTCCTCACTTCTATATCTTTTTTCCATTTTCTTCAGTTTTTCTGTTCTTTGGCGTGCAGATGTTCCTCGGGAGTTTTATATTATCGAAAGCCATCATCTTAAGGATGAAAAATAAAATAAAAGATTCAAGTGTGATATCAAGCTTGATCTTCTCTTGCGAGGTGCAAGTATAACAAGTATGAACTTGATTCAACCCTTCCACTAACATCACGCCAAGTGTCTCCAAGATTAGGTCATGGAGACAACACATTATATAACATTGAATTCCTGGTTAGGCTAAGGTCCACCCCATACTTCAACGGGATTCTGAACCGGTTAGGTTAGGTCTGTAACTCAGCCTAACAATCTTGTATTGGTTTGGGACCCAAATTACACTGAATTTGGGCCAGCAAGTCAAATTAGTTTTGCATCAGTCTAATAAAACTATATTTCTAGTTCATCTAATGTGTATGGTGGGTGGGTGGGTGCGTGTATGTGGGTGGGTGGGTGCTTGTGTGTGGGTTGTCGAATAAAGGTTAATAAAAGATTCATTCTATGACCACTAGTTAACCAAGCATATTCATTCCATGAATCCATCAAAGAAACTACTCACAGAAACCAGCAGCCACAAAAGTATAATATATTTTACTGACCTGACCAAAAACAAATGCAGCATACTAAACCTAGAACATTATTAAGAAATTGGTTCATCCAGTTTTCAATAAGGGTTTTGATAAGGAATACTACAATAGTAGCCAGCCGTGCGTCTTCACCTTATCTTTGGCCTCTTGGCAGGAGTGCTCCTCGAGCCTGGGGCACGGGACTTCCCAAAGGATTTCACCTTCCTCCTCTTCCTCTCTTCATCGCTTTCAGAGTCATCACCCTTCTCCCTGTCGGCATTAGTCGCTTCCCTCTCCAGCTCCTCCCATGTCTTCCCCTTCTCCTCCTCGGAGTCCTCCTCCGAATCATCATCATCATCATCATCTTCCGCATCCGACTCCACCAGCGACTCACTGTCATCCTCCTCAGACGATTCGGATTCCACCGACTGAACATCAGAGGGCACGTACCCTTGGTCCGACTCCTCAGAGTTCTCCGTATCCGAATCACTTCCCTCCAAATTAAGAAATTCCCACCCGCCTTCATCAATGAACTTCTCGGGTTCGTCCGTAATTGTTTTCAGGATGGGGCGCCAATTCAGGTTCAGCCTGCTCTCGTAATACTTCAGGTCTGTTGTGTCAAGCCACTCTTTGATTCCATCAAGAGATGTGGATGGAATGGAATCTATGCGAAGGACATCACGTTTGAAGTCTTTGAACACGATGGTCATGTCGAAGTTCTTCTGCCCAAGCCCTACCCTCTCAAGATTGACAATCTCGATCTCGCTCAAGGTAACTACCAGGAAAGGTGTCTCAATGAGTTCAACCAAACAGGTGGAAGTTGGAACGATGAAAGCTGAAGCCTTATAAGGAACTCCATGGAACCCAAGCTCCCGAAGAGGTTGATCAAACTCAAGATCGAGTCCTTTGAATTGTGGCTGTCCCCAAATGTCATGTACCTTATTGACAAAGTTCTGGAACTCCATGTTTATCTTATTCTTCCTGTTCCTCTCCCGCTGCTCTTCCTCAATCTCATCAGGATCCATGGCTGATCTCCTCCCACCACTCAAAGTTTGAACGACATCCATCACCTCGACATAAAACTGAGCATCTTTTGTCTTCTTGTTACCCACCATTATATGATTGTGCAGGTGGAAATGCACAAGGGTGATCATTTCCCTCTCCGCAGGCTGGAAAAAAGCATGTTTGATGTTACCGTACATGACGTCCACACGCTCATCGGGCCTGGAGGTGGAATACCGAAACCCATTAGCATGAGCCTCAAGGGCACCAGCAAGTTTTCTTCCACGACCACCGAATGAAGGACGTATCCACAAGTCCGGCAACTTCACCGGCTTCATTCTATTGCCAGTAAGCTGTAGTTTCTCCTGAGTAACCAAGGTGGCCCTCTCAGCTCTCTCCGACTCCCTTGACGTAACTTGCCTCCTTAGGGTCTTGATCAGCTGTACAACTTCACTGCTGTGCCTTGTATCCTTAGAACGGAAGGTGATCTCCTTCAAATAAATAGCACCTGGAAATTTAAGCGAGTTTGCATCATGGGGGTTGAACGCGGTACCAGGGACGTTAAATATTACGCGGATCGTGCAGGTCCGGTTGTCCTGATGGCTAGACACACTCTTCACAGTGGAAACATGAAATGGCACCATGCTTCCATGAATGGGTAAGAGGATAGCCTCGTTTCTCTGATCTACTTGTATCACCAGTTCCTTTGAATAGGGCATGTCGTTAACACTCTTGTAAGCAATCAACTCACTCGAAGATTTTGCAGTACCACGGCCGTCCCCTGTTCCAGACCCGCCACCAGCCAGCCTCCTGGCAGTCTCTTCATTCTTCTGACGTGCAAGTTCCGCCTGGTGCTGTCTCCGTAGCTCTTCCTTCGACATCTCCTGGTTGTCTGACCTCAAGGTCGCCTTTGACATGTACGATTTACTGCCATTGGCCACGGATTTAACCTTTGGCCGCTCCTCTTCCTCATCCTCATTGAAAGAGTAAGCAACGTCCTTGATAGCTTTGGAGCAGGTTGAGGTCAAGACATCCGGAGGCTTCTCGCTAACAATCACCGTGTCAGCAAGCAGCAGAGAGACCTTCTCAGTCTTAGGATTCTTGGTCTGAGCTTGGATGTTCTGGAAACCAAGCGAAACATTAAAAACCATCCCCGCCTTCAATAACCGATCATTTTTGGAATTTATGCTCAACCCAGATTCACGGAACTCAAGCCCAATACCAGTTCCTGCTGACTTAGTCAAATTTGGAACAAGTTCAGGAGCTTCCTTCTCAACAACTGCAGCTGCCGCTTGGTATGCAGCACTAACCATGTTCCCCGGCTTCAAAGCACCTATTGCCGCATCCTGAGCCTTGAGAAGAACCTCATACGCCTTACTCTGCGTTGAATTAGCATCAATTAGAAATGTCCTGGCTACATTTGAGCAATAATTGTTGTAGCGAGAGCCAAGCGCGCAAATGATGACACTGGTCGAGTCATAGTACAGATCCTCATCATTGCTAGAAGCACTTGGCTTCAGATCAAATTCGCCGCCACTCTGAAAGATTGGAGGATAGCATATATCAACATTCTCAGCCTTCAGCTTGACATTGACCCTCAGCGGGTCCTGTATGTGTTTTTCCGTATCATCCATTAGAGAAGAATGAGAAATCTTTTTCTCATTATCGATAATCTTTTCAAGTTGTGGAACCACAAATTTCTTCATCACCGACGCAGTTAGATGTGCAGCCTTCCTCACACAAGTGATCTCCGCGGCATCTTTAATGGCTAGCAGTTCCGAGAACCCATTCGTCACATCACTAAGCTGGAGCATAGACCCACTCATCTTCTCCGACCAGACTTCTAGAAGCTTCCCTTCAGGTGCCTCTTTCGCAATATATCCAACAACAGCACTTTCGGATTTGGAATGAGTACGAATGGAACGTAGTATCTCCTCCATCAGGCCAGTTCCTTCATCGTTCTTTGCCTTGACATGTATCACAACATCAGCACCAACAGCCTCCTTGGCGGATTTCTTAAGGGTTTCGAGCAAGGTGGCCTTCTTTTGACTGCACAAGAAATGTATCTGCTTGCTCATGAAAACCATGATCGTCTCCGGGAACTCGTATCCAAGCAACCATATATTCAATGCCGAGGATTTTAGATACCGCAGATCCTGCGAGGTGGGGGGCGTCGCAATGGCAACAGCATCGGAGGCACCCCACGTATCCGTCTTGTGCTCCCTCCAGTGAGTATAGAAGGTTTTCATACGCTGGGAGAAATTCTCGAGATTGATTGTGTAAGCGCTCACAGCCCCTGAGGCCGAAGTTTTTGCACCTCCCCTCTGGTGATCACCCATTGATTTAAGCAATCCAAAGCCGCAACCAAGATCTGGAAATTTAACATAGGCCGTAATTATGTATAAAAAGGTGTGATATTTGGAGAAATCCAAATTGATAACAAGATTAGAGTTCATAAAAATAAAAAATAATAAAAGTCCATAATCAGAGAGCCTTTGGACGAATAATCGGTCCCCAGCAATCTATCAAAACATCAAAAAAAACAGAAGATGATCCAATTATAATCTAAATAATCGTAAGTGTAGAAGTTAATAATTTTGATTGCAACAAAGGGTTTTTGTGAATAATCCCACTTACATCAATCAGCATTTAGATCATCCCAATATCTATAGTTCTAAATTAACCGATCAGCATCAAATTCAATCTTCTTAAAACCCACAAAACATTTTAAATTACAGTTTTTTTCCAGATAAAAGGCATAAATTTCTGAAATTTGGGGTTACCTCTTATCCTCAAAATCCATGTAGAAATCAATGAATCGAACAAAGTAGTCAAAGACCCAACCCCGGAGAACGAAAAATCGAATCGATCCAAGACGACAGCAGCACCGATCGAAGAAGTGGAGAGAGAGGAGAGTGAACTTACTGGTCCGGCAAAGGCCCGATCCAATAACCTCCTCCGATCCTCGAGATCAAAACCTCTGGTGTTGGGGAGAGAGGGAAGCTCCTCAGATTACAGAGAGAGAGAGAGAGAGAGAGAGAGAGAGAGAGAGAGAGAGAGAGAGAGAGAGAGAGGGTACTGTTGTGGAATGGAGGAGACGAAATCCGGGAGAGGAGAGCTGTGAGCTAGGGTTTCTAATTTCTTTTTCTGGAGATCTCTTCTGGGTATTGTCTGAAGAGTGATACTATTTGAACAATCCTCAGTGACAAAAACTTTGACAAACCAGACCCCTCCACTGGTGGGCCACCATTGCATGAGTCTGGTTTGTCAAACTTTTTGTCGCGCTAGATTGTTTAACCCTCCTCGAGGACGAATGATAAGTGGGGAGTGGGGTTAAGGGTGTAAACCGAGCAGGGCCGAGAGATGTCAAGTATGGATAGGCCCGTCGGGCTCGTTGGGCTAGGACGGGCCTCGGGCCCGATCTGGGTATATATATTTTTAAAGTTTTGGACGGGGCCGGGTTTGGGCTAACAATAAGGTGCACGCACTGTGGGTTTGAATGTTCAAACTCTATGAGGATTAGAGAAATCATAATCACTACACCATAGTTTCTTAATATTCAATACACCCAGTTTGTATATATATAATAAGTACCCAGTAATTATATCGAGCTCTCGGGCAAGGCTTTCTGGCTTTCTTTCAGGCCGAGTCAGGCCAGGGCTAGGCTGTGGGCTCAGGGTGGCGACAATATATGGAAAGTGACGACAATATATCCTGGTAAGTTACAAGGGACGACATTATATGGAAATAAGTGGGCAAAAGTCCATGATTAGATAACTTACATGACATTCTTTGAATTTGTTAACAGATAGTCCCACATCAGTGAGAGAGGCACCCATCATCCGCTTTATCTCCCTCTGTGGACCTCCCCTTACGACCCGGGTTTTTAGGGCATGAGGGTATCTAACATGGTATCAAAGTTGACCCGTCTCCTACTCCTACTCCCGCTCCGGGTGCTCCCCATCGATCGTGCCTTGCCACGCATGCTCTGCGTTGGAGGATCCTTGCCACGCGTGCTTCGCTTGAGAGGGAGTGTTAACGGATAGTCCCACATCGGTTTGGGAGGCACCCATCACCTGCTTTATACAACCTCTGTGGACCTCCCCTTACGACCCAAGTTTTGAGGCGTGAGGGTATCTAACAGAATTGATGCACTAATGTCCACCCGTACAAGCACCATTGGATAGATACTTTGATATTCAAAGTCAAAAATGAGAAAGTGAATGAATCGATCGTTTGGAGCACTCAGATTTTATTTTGAGCAACTCTCAATTCAACTTTTCCCGATCCTTTTGTTTATACTCAATTGGCTTGAAAATCAAAACATTTTTTTAAAAAATCAGGATTATTACAGCAAGGAGTTTGTGATAAATAAAGTTTTAATTAGCTCAATGGAAGGGCTAATTGAAGTATATAGCAACAAAAACTTAAAGATGCAAAGATAAAAGTATAGGAACATTCCATCAAAGGAAGAAAAAATGAGGCCATTACATTGTCCTTGTACTTCTCATACAACTGACTCAGGTTCGTGTACTTAGAATTTTTCATCCCACCGCATCAAGTATACAGAGAACGCGAAAGCACATATGTGAGAAAATGACTTGTTAAAGGTTCATTTTAGGGAGCAGCAATGGCTACGGCCATTACATTAAAGCAATTAAACCAGAGGCACTAGGTGACTTAATGGAACGACAAGGTCTAAACCATAATGATCGGACTCTAAAGCAATTCATCAGACTGTTGGGGAAATTTTCGAGCCGTCTTTATTGGGAACCCCGTCCCACAACCTTAATTGAATATGGATGGTTTTAGAGAGACAAAGATTAGAGTTATAGAGAGAGAGAGAGAGATGACCACATAAAGTTGTTGTTGAAGTTCGATCTCGCGACCTACATCTCTGGACGATAACCTTCTCCGATCCTCAAGATCAAAACCTCTGGTGTTGGGGAGAGAGGGACGCTACCCAGATTAGAGAGAGAGAGAGAGAGAGAGAGAGAGAGAGAGAGAGAGAGAGAGAGAGAGAGAGAGAGAGAGAGAGAGAGAGAGAGAGAGAGAGAGAGAGAGAGAGGGTAACTTTGTGGAATGGAGGAGACAAAATCCGGGAGAGGAGAGCTGTGAACTAAGGTTTATATTTTCTTTTTCTGGAGATATCTTCTGGGTATTGTCTGAAGAGTGCTACTATTTGAACAATTTGCAGTGACAAAAACTTTGACAAACCAGACCCATCCACTGGTGGGCCACCAATGCATGAGTCTGGTTTGTCAAATTTTTTGTCGCGGTAGATTGCTTAACCCTCCTCGAGGACGAATGAAAGTGGGGAGTGGGGTTAAGGGTGTAAAACGGGCAGGGCCTAGAGATGTCAAGCATGGATGGGCCCGTCGGGCTCGTTGGGCTAGGACGGGCTTCGGGCCTGATCTGGGTATACGTATTTTTGAAATTTCAGACGGGGCCGGGTTTGGGCTAACAATAAGGTGCATTGTGGGGTTTGAATGCTCAAACTCTAAGAGGATTAGAGAAATCATAACCACTGCACCATAGTTTCTTAATGTTCAATCCACCCGATCTGTATATATATATAGTAAGTACACAGTAATTATATCGAGCTCTCAGGAAAAGCTTTTGGGCTTTCTTTCAGGCTGAGTCAGGCAAGGGCTAGGCAGTAGGCTCAAGGTGGCGGTAATATATGGAAAGGATGACAATATATCCTGGTAAGTTACAAGGGACGACATTATATGGAAATAAATGGGCAAAAATCCATGATTAGATAACTTACATGATATTCTTTAAATTTGTTAACAGATAGTCCCACATCAGTGAGAGAGGCACCCATCATCCGCTTTATATACCCTCTGTTGACCTCCCCTTATGACCCAGGTTTTAGGGCATGAGGGTATCTAACATGGTATCAGAGCTGACCCGTCTCCTGCTCCTACTCCCACTCCGGGTGCTCCCCACTGATTGTTCCTTGCCACGCGTGCTCTACGTGGGAGGATCCTTGCCACACGTTCTCTGCTTGAGGGGTAATGTTAACGGATAGTCCCACATCGATGAGGGAGGCACCCATCACCCGCTTTATATACCTCTGTGGACCTTCCCTTACGACCCAAGTTTTGAGGCGTGAGAGTATCTAACAGAATTGAAGTACTAATGTCCACCGTACATGCACCATTGGATAGATACTTTGATATTCAAAGTCAAAAATGAGAAAGTGAATGAATTGATCGTTTGGAGCAGTCGGATTTTTATTTTGAGCAACTCTCAATTCAACTTTTCTCGATCCTTTTGTTTATACTCAATTGCCTTAAAAAGCAAACTATTTTTTAAAAAAATCAAGATTATTACAACAAGTAGTTTGTGATAAATAAAGTTTTAATTAGCTCCATGGAAGAGTTAACTGAAGTATAGAGCAACAAAAACTTACAGATGCAAAGATAAAAGTATAGGAACATCCCAACAAAGCAAGAACAAATGAGGCCCTTACCTTGTCCTTGTGCTTCTCATACAACTGACTCAGGTCCGTGTACTTAGAATTTTTCATCCCACCGCATCAAGTATACAAAGAACATGAAAGCACATATGTGAGAAAATGACTTGTTAAAGATCCATTTATAGGGAGCAGCAATGGCTAAGGCCATTACATTAAAGCAATTAAACCAGAGGTACTTGGTGACTTAATGGAATGACAAGGTCTAAACCATAATGATCGGACTCTGACGCAATTCATCAAATTGCAAGGGAAATTTTCGAGCCGTCTTTATCGGGAACCCCGCCCCACAGTCTTAATTGAATATGGATGGTTTAGAGAGATAGAGATTAGAGTTAGATAGAGAGAGAGAGAGATGACCACAAAAAGTTATTATCGAAGTTCGGTCTCGCGACCTACATCTCCAAACGAGAGGTGCCACCTGATCTTTACTATAGTATGAGTAAATAAGGGGTGAGCGTTCTCTTAGCAGGCCGAGAGAAGCTTCGTACAATGGTGTTGCACAGAGTAACTAGAAGGAAACTAGAAGAAAGAAGAGAGCTCTGGCACTGGCTATAGAATCTCTTCTCTTTCGTTGATTAATCCTCCAACCACTTTTCCGAATGCCATAGGGGTCCTTTTATAACAGAACTCTGTGCGGATATGACATTAATGAGGTGGTATCGGGCTTGGGCCTTCATGCGGGCCGTTGTCCTGGCCTCCTAGATGAGCCCTTGTTGGGTTGTTGTCCGGGCCCAATAAGGGGGCTTGATTTGTGGGTCCTGTACAGTAGATCCATGGGCCTGGGTTTGCCTACTTGGATCATTGCGCAGGGCCATGTGGGTCTGGTTCGGTCCGGTATAATTTTTTACACCCACACAGATAATGGAAAAAAAAAACCAAACCATTGGGATGCAACTAGCATTTACAATCAGGACCTTTCCCTTGTAGACATTGAGATTGGTATAATTTCCCTTGGCATCCTGCAAGAAAACCCAAGAAAAAGTTACTTTTGTTTATATCTCAAACCTCTCAGATTCAACAGATGAACTACATATTCATGCACATCTGAACAATATACTAAGGGTGTGTTTGGCATTGGTTTTGGAGGCCTAGTTTTGCGTCAAAACTAGTTCCGCTTGCCAAACTGGTTTTGGTATAAGATTTTAGTGCGTTTGGGATTCGATTAGAAAATTGATTTTCCAAAACCAAAACTAGAAAATCATCAAAACCTAAAAGCATAAATTTTCTACTTTTGGATTCTTCTTTTGGGTTCTTGAGGCAAGAAGGCAAAACAATAATTAAAAAAAATTATTGTGAATAACATATATGTTATAGAGAGAAACTATTGTAAAGAGAAAAAATTAAAACCGGAAGAATATATACATATCATATTGTAGAGAGAGAAAATTATTATAGGAGAATACTTTAGAGAAAATATATGATCGATATAAAAATATTATAGAGAGAAAATTCTAAAGAGAAGAATATAGATAAAGAGTATTAAATAAATAAATATGTAATGAGAAAAAATATTGAAGATAAAAAATATTATAGAGAGAGAAAATATTATAGAGAGAAAATATTGTAGAAAAAGAAAATATTAATTGTAGAGAGAAAATGTTACAGAAAGAGAATATTTTAGAGAGAAAATATTATAGAAAGGTAATATTTTAGAGAAAGAATATGTTATAGAGAGTAGTTTAGATAGAAAATATTGTAGAGAGAGAAAAAAACATAGAGAGGAGAAAAATATTAATAATAGAGAGAGAAGATATGACAGAAAGAGAAAATATAACAGAAATAGAATATTTTAAAGAGAAAAAATATTATAAAAAGAGATTATTTTAGAGAGAGAAATGTTATAGAGCGAAATCTTTGTAGAAATAAGATATTTTAGAGAGAGAAAATATTATAGAAAAAGAATATTTTAGAAAGAAAATATTATAAAGAGAAAATATTGTCGAAAGAGAATATTTTATAGAGATAAAATATTATAGAAAGAGAATATTTTAGAGAGAGAATATATTATAGAGAGTAAAATTTAGAAAAGAAATATTATAGAGAGAGAAAATAATGTAGAGGGGAGAAAAATATTAATTATAGGAGAGAAGATATCATAGAGAGAGAAAATATTAAAGAGAGAATATTATAGAAAGAATATTTTAGAGAGAGAAAATAATATACAAAGAGAAAATTTTAGAGAGAGAAATGTTGTAGAGAAAAAACATTGTAGAATATGATATTTTAGAGAGAAAATTTTATAGAAAGATAATATTTTAGAGAGAGAAAATATTATAGAAAGATAATATTTTAGAGAAAGAATATGTTATAGAGAGTAGTTTAGATAGAAAATATTATAGAGAGAGAAAAAATCATAGATAGAAGAAAAATATTAATAATAGAGAGAGAAGATATCATAGAGAGAGAAAATATAATAGAAATAGAATATTTTAGAGAGAGAAAATATTATAAAAAGATAATATTTTAGAGAGAGAAATGTTATAGAGCGGAAACTTTATAGAAATATGATATTTTAGAGAGAGAAAATATTGTAAAAAGAGAATATTTTAGAGAGAGAATATTTTAGAAAGAAAAAATATTATAGAGAGAGAAAATATTATAGAAAGAGAATATTTTATAGAGATAAAATATTATAGAAAGAGAATATTTTAGAAAGAGAATATATTATAGAGAGTAAAATTTAGAAAATAAATATTATAGAGAGAGAAAATAACGTAGAGGGGAGAAAAATATTAATTATAGAGAGAAGATATCACAGAGAGAGAAAATATTCAAGAGAGAAAATATTATAGAAAGAATATTTTAGAGAGAGAAAATAGTATACAAAGATAATATTTTAGAGAGAGAAATATTGTAAAGAGAAAACATTGTAGAATATGATATTTTAGAGAGAAAAATTTATAGAAAGAGAATATTTTAGAGAGAAAAAATATTATAGAGAGAATATTTTAGAAAGAGAAAATATTATAGTGAGAGAAAATGACATAAAGAGAAAAAAAATATTATACAGTGGAAATATCATATAAAAAAATAAGATAGAAAAAAAATATTGTTGAAAGAGATTGAAGATATTGCAGATAGAAAAAATGTTATAGAAAGATAATATTTTATAAAGAGAAAATATTGTAAAGAAAAAATGTTGTAGAAAGAGAATATTATAGAGAAAGAAAAAATATTGTACAAAAAAAATATTTTAGAGAGAGAAAATATTGTAAAGACAAAATATTTTAAAGAGCAAATATTTAAAGAGAAACTGAATGAGGGAAAATATTATAGAGAGAAAATATCATAGAGAGAAAAAATGGGGTAGAGAGAGAAGAAATAATGTTATAGAGAGAAAATATTAGAGAAAGTTTTATATAGAGAATATTTTTAGAGAGAGAAAATCTTGTAGCAAGAGAATTTTTAGAGAGAAAATATTATAGAATGAGTATATTGTAGAGAGAAAATATTGTAGAAGGAGAGTATTTTAGATAGAAAATGACGTAGTGAGAAGAGAAAATATTATAGAGAGAAAATATCATAGAGGTAATGTTGGAGACAATATTGTAGAAAGAGAAAATATCGTAGATAGACAATATTGGCGAGAACATTTTAGAAAAATAACTGCAAAATTAGTTTTATGCTCAAAACTGGTTTTATTGCCAAATGCTCAAATGTTGATAATTCTAGAACTGATTTTCGATAAGTTAAAACTGGTTTTGCACAAAACTAGTTCTTGGTATTCCAAAATCAAAACCTAAAATTTCAAAACCAATGCCAAACACAATCTAAATAAAACTCAATAAATAAATAATAACTACAACAACAATGATGCATAGAGATCTTTCCATACTTAACCGAACTAGGATATGGTTCGTGTTGTATTCACCACCATGATCTACTCACTTATAGAAATAGAACCAGTAAACTACTAGCCCATGGGGCTAATGTTAGAAACCAAGAGATTATGTAACAACTTAAAGCGAGATTTTTTTTTAAAGAAAAAAATATAAATAGAGGGCTATTCATACCATAAATAAAAGAAGGTAAAATGGGTGTTAGGTCCTAGACAACCTAATGGTTAATTAATAGGACACTCATAAGAACCCTTTAATGGGAGCTCTCAATTTCATTTCATAAACCCGAAAATGCCCCTCCCCCGAGCAGCGCCGGTGACAGCAACAGTGGGGCGACCTCGGCCTCTGCCTCCTTCTTCCTCCTCAACGATGCAAGCAACAGAGACGACGAGAAGCAACAACGACGCCTATAGATCTTAGGTTTTAAGATTCGGTCTAGGGTTCATCCCATGGCCTACATATCATAAGTTTTAGTATTAGGATTAGGTTTTGCGATTCGGATTAGGTCTAGGGTTCACTCCATGGCCTATAGATCTTAGGTTTTTGGATTTAGTTTTAATATTGGTTTATTTTAGAGAGGAATGACATGCAAATAAAAATTTGAAGCACATTGAGGGGCATTTTCGTCCTATATCCTTTGGCTTAAACAGATCTCTTTTTTGGACAGTTCACTAATTCTCCCAAAAAAGAAAGTTATTTTATACAAAATTATATAATACTAAAGGTAATTTGATGATCTTCTCAGCAATCAATGAAGAAATCCTCTTTTAGATTTCATGCACTAGGAAAACCAGAAAAAAGAGGTAAATCAGCTTCAGAAGGCTGATGTCCACACCTTCAAATAGGGTGGCAATCCTTGACCCGACCCGCCAACCCGACCCGAACCAACCCGAAGTTAGGGGGTTTGGGTTTGGCCTAAACGGGTTCGGGTCATAAACGGGTCAACCCGATTGATCCGTTTATTTAATGGATTGGGTTCGGGTTTGTACTTATAACCCGATTGACCCGACTTGACCCGTTTACCAAATGGATCGTGTCAACCCAACCCGACCCGACCCGAGCTAACCCAGCCCAATTCGACCTGTCTTGACCCAACCCGACAGATTTACATGGGTTCTGATGACCCAACCCGAGCCAACCCGACCCAACCTATTTAGTAAACGGGTTAAACGGGTCGGGTCGGGTCAACCCGTTTATCAGGCGGGTCGGGTTTGGGTTTAATTTTTTGACCCGTTTATTAAACGGGTCGGGTTCGGGTTGGGTGTTTTGCTCTTATTCCTATGTCTAAACCCGACCCGAACCCGACCCGACCCGACCCATTGCCACCCCTACCTTCAAGTATCCCTTTACTACTAGTATGAATGTTGGAAGTTAAAAAAAAAAAAAATTTCAATCACATTTTCTCTAACATAGTCCTTGATGAGAAGCCAATGCATACTTAAGCAGGGTTACTTCAGAAAAATAATAGAGTTTTAAAAATTATCATCGTCACTCTTGCAAGGGAATTGAGAGGATAGCAGTTGGATGAGGGCATTTCTAAAGCTGCACTAGGGTAGGGTGAGTTCGATTTTTCTTTGTTGGTGGCTTTTCATTTTGACATGCTCAAATGGGATTGTGCAGCATAAGGACTTTCTCCTCTCTGTCTTCTTCTCCCTCAAGTATATCCATCCTATTTTGAGCACATATAACCCTGTGGATAATGGGAAATAATTAAACATATTATGATTTTCTATTTTCAAAAAAAGGGGGGCCTTGCTCAAGATAAATTTGAAATGATATTCAAGAAGATGTTGGAGAAAACCTTGGTAATAAGCAGAAGTTCAGAATAATCTTAAATTCTATTATGAATAGAACTTATTGGATAAAAAATTGGTAATAATTTGATAATTTTCAAAATTTGGAAATTTTTGTAACTACTAATTATATTATACAAAATTCACAAAATACAGAAGTAAAAGTGTCATTAATTCTCTGTAAAAAATAAGCATGAGGCTATGAAGAAGAAACAAGAGAGAAAGTTGATCATTAATTATCCAAATCTCACAAACCCATTTTAGAACAGAAAAGAATCTCTCAAATTCAACACAAAATGTTAGATTGGTGTATATTCAAATGGACCTCATATATTAAAATAACTTCAAAGAACCTTAAAAAAGAAAAATTATGGAAAAATAGTTTAAAAATAAAAAATAAAAATTAATGAGAGAAAAAGAAACCCATATTAAAATGAGCAATCATAAATTAAATTGCTAACAAACTAGGGAAGAACTGATCAAATGAGAAGGGGTCACGTTGAGTAACCTTCACTATATGAAGTCATGGATAGATCCGGTGGAGCTGGAAGACACCATTTCAGAAACAGACCACTGCCAAGAGAAGAAAATGGGTCGGGAGAGATGAAGAGAGGTAGGGAGAGGTGAGAATCAGGGGTAGGACTGAAGAGGGAGAGGGTAGAGGGTGGTCAGGGCTTTAGGGTTTCGTTTGAAGGGGGTTGGGGATCGGGTTTCTTTTGAACGGTGGTCGTGGATCGATTTTAGTACTGATCCTGTGCATTGTATGAACGGTTGCGATGCTATACAAGAGCTAGATTCATGGTTAATATGTGCACGCAAATAATTTTTTAATGGTTCCGTAATGGTTTTAACCATTACAAACAAAAATACAAAGCGTAACGAAATATGAAAAACCATATTCTCATAGTTTCTAACAAAAATTTGGAAATTGTAATGGTTAAAACCATTACAACGTTTGTAACGGTAATAAGTGTTACTAATCAAAAAGAGAAAGTGTTACAAAATCCTGGTTTTGGTGTCGTGTATCAGCAGTAAGCTTTTATCACTTTACTTTTGAGTGATTGTTTGTATATCTCTAAGATAGTTAGATTTGCGTCTAAATTTTCTTATGATATATGCTATTTACTCAGTCAATATATCTTGATGTTTCTATAGTCTCAGATCCATACTAACAGATACTTTGGTTCTATATGTTTTACCATGCCAATATGGACTCCGTAAGTCCACACCCCTCCTCTCTCTTACACTATTTTTATATGTTTCTGGTAGGTTGGATCATCTATACTTTAGTTCCATATTTTTTGATGAGCCCGTATGCCGTCCTATATACACCACTAGTTGGCATATGTATATGACATATGTGGCGGTTGAGTGAGGACCTTCTTTAAACTTTTTGATTAAGGAGGTGTTTTTGAGTGGTGTACTCCTCTTTAGGGTTGCATCCTTAGTAAAGGTTCAGAGGTATCATACCTCATGCTATATTTGAGGGAGAGTTTTTAATAGCACCCTACTATGCACTTCACATACAACTGCTAGAGTTGCTAGTGTCCTCTTCGTACTTCGACGGAGTTGTCTCGTAAGGGACATTTTTCATGCTATCTTTTGAGAAAACAAGATTCTTTTTTATTTTGCCATAACTTTTATAATAAAAAAGGGAGGAATTGAATCCTTGTGGATTTTTTATGAAGCTTGGTTTGTAAGACTATGGCAAATCCCCTTAGGGGGAGTTATTTTGACTAGACCTAATTAGATATTATGCCAATCTCTTTCTAAAATTGTTATATATAATGCTATACTTACTTTGCTTACTATTGTATAAATGATATCACATATGTTCTTTTAGACTAACATCAGTTTTTCAAGAATAAAAGTGGATTTGATCTATGTATTTGATTTATTTCAGGATTACAGGTGTGTTCTTTTTTATCTATCTCTGTTTAGATTCTTGAGTTTACACTGAGACACTCAGGGGCTGATCTTAATAGAATTGGATGTATAGGAAGCACTCCTGTAGTGGTTTGTGTAATAAGGTATTTATTTTGTCACTAAAAAATATAACAAATGAGGGATTATTAGGTCTTATATTATCATTAGTTTTTAGCGACTGAAACAAACCTATTTTACTGGTGTGGTGAATAGCTGTGAGCTAAAGTTGGGATGGTAGAATTAGGTTTGGCTAACTTATTTGATATAAAGATGTACCATTGCGGTCAAAACCACTTCTATCATCCTCTCCCACCATGCTTAGGCATGAAATATACATTTTTAACTCTTTAGGAATAGACTTTACTCAGGTGTTTAGGGCTTGCGTACATGACTAGCTAGCACACACACACGCACCTGGTTCCGTTCGACCTTTTTTATTATTTTAGCCTAATAAATGCATGTTTATAGCAAGCTAGTTGTGTGCACGATCTAACAGTCGTGTGCACGACTTTGCCATAGTATCTTGTGAACAAAAAATGGGTGTCTACCTGAGAGTTTCACAAGTTGTGCGCACGATCCTAGTCAGCCGTATACTATTTGATATCCACCTCATGCCCCATATGGGACAGTCCTATGGTATGATGACATGTGAATAATAGTGCGCATAACCTTAAAGTCATACGCATGACCCAGTCTAGAACCTTGTGGAAGGGTTAAGTCGATAGGCTCAGCCAAACCCCTTTTGCCACATGTAGGTCGTGCACACGACTGTGTGGTTGTGAGTACGACTTGGCTAAGACAGATTCTTAGAGATAAGGATCACTTGTTTGGTCATAGCCATCCACCTATGAGCTCCCTTGGGCTATAAATAGCACACCCTTATATCCTTTAGCTGCTAATAAGTCCATGGATCATAAATCCATGTTTATTAATTAGTATAAATTAATGAGTTCATTCTTGAGCTATATCTCCCCTCTTTTTTCCCGTCTCCCCCTCTCTTTAACCTTCTACCTAGATTAAATTTATGGAGGTTGGACTTATAAATTGAATGATCACTTAAGAGTCATTAAACTCCTTGTGTTTATTCAAGTTAGAAAGGACAAAGCTAGCTAAGGATATACGGTGTCATCCAATACCTAGATCTAGAACTAGCCTTTAAGGGTTTTTCTTAGAGTTTGAATCTCTTGAGTGTACTAGGTTTAGGAGCTTGATCGAAGGTCTTGAAAGAGGTCAATATCACCTTTTATTATAGTTAATCTTTAGATCAGAGTTCTCTTTCAATTTCTTTTATTTTTTCTCCACTTTACTTGCACACACTGTGTGCGCCCACCGCCGTGTGGAAGTCTCTTACGAGAGCGCTCCGTGATGTCATTCATGTTGAGAACCCTTAGCGATGCCGCTCACTATTTTTCCTCCACTTTACTTGCACACATAGTGTGTGCCCACCGCCGTGTGGAAGCCACTTGCGAGAGCGCTCCGTGATGTAATTCACGTTGAGCACCCTTAGCAATGCTACTCACTTTGGAAAGTCTCTTCGGAGAAAAGGACAAGTGGAGAAGAGGAACAACAATGGAGGTACATAAGTTAGCTCAATTCAACACCAATGAAGTAAGAGCGTCTCCTCTACTTCACCGAAGGCGCAGGTCACAGACCTAGGGGCTAAGAGGTAATCTCTATATAATCATGTCTAGTTTGCTTATAACATTGTCCTGATTTCTAAGGGAAGCTAAAACCCACTCTGTAAAGGGTATTGTCTCGGTTGTGACCATATGGTGGTTTTCATCTCTGCTAAAAGTTTCCACCTTATATATGCTTGTGTGCTCGTTAGCATTATAAACTCGTGATTACTATTCATAACTTTCGCTCTTCTTTAGATTGTGCGATCTAACATGTGCATATTCCCGTTGTTAGGCACCCCACTAGCTTCGACTAGTGGATTTTTTTTAGCACGGTTATTAGAACTCCTAATTTATAAAAGTTCACTAGTGGTGGTAGCGATGGTGATGGTTGTGGCAGTAATAGTGTTGGCACTAGCTATAGTGATGGTGCCAGTTGCGGTGGTGATGGTGGTGGCGATACCGATGATGCAGATGATGGATGTCACATAAATAAGAGAGAAAGGGCAAAACAAGGATATAATATCCGTATATATATATATATATATATATATATATATATATATATATATATATATATATATATATATATATATATATATATATATATATATATATATATATATATATATATATATATATATATATATATAGAATACGGGGTATGAGCTGACAGCCCATTTGGGCATTTGGGCTGTCAGCTCACAGCCCTCTGATCATGATCACCAGCCGTCCGTTTAAAAAAATAAAAAAAACACCCAACCACTCTCTCTCCCTCTCCCTCTATCTCTCGCGAGCGACAGCGGCAGCCCCGTCCCTGACCTCCCGCTCCAGCTGCCCCCTCCGGCACTGGATCCGGCCGGGGGACGGCGCGCAGCCGGGCCGGAGGTTGTTCGGCTCCGGTGTTGGGGGACGGCTAGCAGGGGTCGGGGGCCGGGGGACGGCACGTAGGGGTCGGGGGCCGAGGGCGGGGGCGCAAGGCCGGGGGCCGGGGCCGGAGGCGGGCGCAGGGCCAGGGACGTCGGAGGTCGGGGACGGGCGCAGGGCCCGTGATCGGCGCAGGGGTCGAAGGCCGGGGGTCGCGCCGGAGGCGAGCGAAGCTGCCAGGGGCGCCGGAGGTCCGGCGGCACCGATCCAGCCCCAACCTCCCCCTTCCTCCTCTGATCTCGCCGGAGGGGGACGAGGTCGCGCCTGAGGGGGAGGGGGACGGGGTCGCCGGAGGGGGACGAGTTCGTGCCGGAGGGGTACGGGGTCGCGCCGGAGGGGGACGTGGTTGGTGGAGGTTCGGGGTCGCGCCGGAGGGGGTCGGGCTGGGCAGAGAGAGAGAGAGAGAGAGAGAGAGAGAGAGAGGGAGAGGGGACGTACGGGGTAACACAGCTGTGTTAACAACTGTTTTTTTTTTTAAGGGACGGTCTGATCATTGGGATCGGATGGCTGTCGGTGACAGCTTAAATAAACATTTAGGCTGGCAGCTCACCTCCCGTTTTCTCTCTCTCTCTCTCTCTCTCTCTCTATATATATATATATATATATATATATATATATATATATATATATATATATATATATATATATATATATATATATATATATATATATATATATAGGGAAGTGCTAGAATGCGGCATGCAGTGCGTGCGGCATCGCACCGCAGCCGTGTGATGCACGCGCTGCGTGTATGCGATGCACGCAGCAGTGCATCACACGGCTGCGGTGCGATGCCGCACGCACCGCATGCCGCATTATAGCAGCCCCCTATATATATATATATATATATATATATATATATATATATATATATATATATAGATATATATATATATATATATATAGATATAGAGAGAGAGAGAGAGATAGAGAGAGAGAGAGAGGGTTGTTACGTTGAGCTGTGAGCTACAGTAGGAGAAAAAGAGCTGCAGTTATTCTGATCCCCCTAGAACTTTTGACATTTGATGAAATTTAGTGAGGGTGTTGTCTAGGGTAAGATGATCATCCTCACCAATTTTTATCAAATTCCAAAACTTCTAGGGGGGTCAAATGGTCGAAGCAAAATCTATAAATCTATAGATTTTAATGGCAACTATGGACGACAGATTTTGCTTCGACCATTTGACCCCTCTAGAAGTTTTGGAATTTGCTAAAAATTGGTGAGGATGATCATCTTTCCCTATACAATATCCTCACGAAATTTCATCAAATTCCAAAACCCTATGGGGCTCAAAATACCCGCAACTCACTTTCTAAACTACAGCTCACAGCTCACTAGTACTTTAACATTCTTATATATATATATATATATATATATATAGAGGTATGCTAAAATGCGGCATGCGGTCCGTGCGGCATCGTACCGCAGCCGTCTGATGCACGCGCTGCGTGCATGCGATGCACGCAGCAGTGCATCAGACGGCTGCGGTGCGATGCCGCACGCACCGCATGCCGCATTCTAGCACTTCCCTATATATATATATATATATATATATATATATATATATATATATATATATATATATATATATATATATATATATATATATATATATATATATATATATATATATATATATATATATATATATATATATATATATATATATATATATATATATATATATATATATATATATATATATATATATATATATATATATATATATATATATATATATATATATGGGGGCGGGGATGCTGGACCTGAGGTGTAGCAAGAATGCTGCACCTCAGGCATTGTTTTACTTATCTAGAAGTTTTGGAATTTGATGAAATTTAGTGAGGGTGTTGTCTAGGGTAAGGTGATCATCCTCACCAATTTTCATCAAATTCCAAAACTTCTAGGGGCGTCAAATGGTCGAAGCAAAATCAGACGTCTGCAGTCACCGTTAAAATCTGCAGATTTTGCTTCGACCATTTGACCCCCCCTAGAAGTTTTGGAATTTGATGAAAATTTGTGAGGATGATCATCTTACCCTAGACAACACCCTCACCAAATTTCATAAAATTCCAAAACTTCTAGGTAGGTAAACAAGCGAGAGGTGCAGCGTTCTTGCTGCACCTCGGGTGCAGGCTCCCCTCCCCCTATATATATATATATATATATATATATATATATATATATATATATATATATATATATATATATATATATATATATATATATATATATATATATATATATATATATATATATATATATATATATATATATATATATATATATATATATATATATATATATATATATATATATATATATATATATATATATATATATATATATATATATATATATATATATATATATATATATATAAAGAGAAAGAGAGAGAGAAAGAGAAATGCTAAAATGAGGCGTGCGGTGCGTGCGGCGCCGCACCGCAGCCATCTGATGCACAGCTACGTGCATCGCACGCACCGCAGCAGTGCATCAGACGGCTGCGGTGCGGCGCCGCACGCCGCACCCTAGCATGCCTCTCTCTCTCTCTCTCTCTATATATATATATATATATATATATATATATATATATATATATATATATATATATATATATATATATATATATATATATATATATATATGGGTCGGGATCGGCTGACCTAGTAAATTTTGACCCAACAATAACCCAGCACCCTTTGATGCACCTAGAGGTTTTAGAATGGGCTGATTTTTTGTAGGCATGTTGTTTATGGTATGTTGATCATCCTCACAAAAAATCAGCCCATTATAAAACCTCTAGGTGCATCAAATGCGCTCTTCAAATCAACGATTTTCGACTGTGAATTTTAACCGTTGATTTGAAGAGCGTATTTGATGCACCTAGAGGTTTTAGAATGAGCTGATTTTTTGTGAGGATGATCAACATATCATAGACAACATACCTACAAAAATTCAGCCCATTCGAAAACCTCTAGGTGCATCAAAGGGTGCTAGGTTATTTACTGGGTCATTCGATCCTGACCCTATATATATATATATATATATATATATATATATATATATATATATATATATATATATATATATATATATATATATATATATATATATATATATATATATATATATATATATATATATATATATATATATATATATATATACTAGTAAAGCCCGTGCCTATCGGTACTCAAAAGATTTTGAGGGTGACAAAAATATTTTGAGGGCGTGATAAAATTTTGAGGGAAGAGGCAATATTTTAAATGTGACAATAATAATTTAAAGTTGATGATATTTTAGAGCGAGAGAACAATATTTCGAGGTTGATAACAATATTTTTTGAGCGAAAATAACAATAGTAATATTTGATTAGTCTATATATGAATGTCCGTGCCTGTCGGCACTGCAACGGTCGCCTTCGGAGGCAAAACACATTCGCACCGCCTTCAGTAGCAACACATTCAATGTAAGTTGATGCACTAAACAGAAAGATAGTGGCAAAGAGGATAACATATATTACCATTCACATACTCCAGTTTCCAAATTATATAGAAATTAGAAAAAGATCAAACACCTAAAGACATCACCTCCTACCATCAATCTTCAAACCTAAACAAAAGAGAGTTAGAAAAGCAAAGGGTTGTAGGACTCGTCATCTGCAGATCTGCAGGGGCGGTTTTGGAAGCTATATCCTTCTTGGGGAGTGTAGGTTGTGGATATTGGGGTTGGTTCAGATTTCAATATGGTTGAACCGATCTAGTTGTCCCTCGCCGCATTCCCCGGTAAATCCAAGACACTTAACCACGTGCTGCTTGAAATTCTTAGAACTTTAGTCAAAACATAGCAAGAGAATAGTATCAGAGAAATCCAAAATCCACCCAATGCATTATTGTACATGTAGAGAGAAGCAGTAGAGAGAAGCAATATCAAGAAAACCCACTTCATAAGCCACACCAATCTCACGGACATGAAGTAATAGAACAACGATATACGTTTGGATAGGGATATGAGCAGTTAGAATTTCGGTATATGACAATGAGTTGGAGTCGAACTGTACTCGCCTCACTAATATTATTTGGCCAAGTCGGACCGAGTTTTAGTGGCTTCCTGACTCTTGGTCAATATTTTTTTATCATTTTGAAAAATGAAAAAGATATGATAAGGGATTATGCCATTATGAATTTGTGGAAGTCTTAGGAGTTAGGACTGGTAGAAGGATTTATTAATTGAAATTTTTTGGATGAAGGTTTTCCTTTAGAAGAAATACCAAAAAAATATTGCATTTCTACTGCAGCTTTTTCCCATAATCTAATATTATGTTTCCTATATGCTTCATTATTCTTGATAGTAGAAGAAAATGTAAGAAGCAATAAAAGCATAAAAATTCAATAGTTTTTTTTTTTTTGTGCAAATCAAGTTAGAAAATATTTTCATTGATTGTCTACATAAAAATTGGATCTTCTCGGGTGGGCTGACCTGATGTTCTCAAGCAATTATATGAATCATTTAGTTTCATCTTCAACAGGATGCATGCTTATAGCACGTTATAGCCATCCGATGTCTTCTGTAGAGCCAAGAACAATTTTTTGGGCTCGAGATATGAGGCTGAAAGTAGAGAAACAATATGGGATGGAGCAGATTATCCACCACTTCAATCTTTTAGCAAACATTGTATAGAAAATTATCCATGTAAACCTTTATGCTGTATATTTATACAACCCTCATGTCAATTGTGAACTATAAAACTTGATGCAGATAGTGGTGAATATCTGGTCTATCCTATCATTACAACATACAACAATATCGTTGGATATAATATAGTCCAAGGGCAACCAGTGATTGTGGGGCTCATCCTTTCTCGATGAAAAGGTAGTTGAGGACGACATACTGGGGCTTCGCCGATGCTTTCTCAGCGTTGTCTTTGCCGAGCACAGTCAGGTGCAGCTGGGGTGGAACGACCGATGGCTCCTTAGCAAATTAAGTCATCATCCACAGGGTATGGATGGCCGTAGCTCCATTCCGGTGATGGTGGGATATCGAATTCCGAAACACTATCTATATTGTCTGGAATATGGTCCTGGATTATAGCAACAAAAGGGGACAAATTATAAAACCTTCCCTGAACTACACACTCCATATCATATCGATCCCACAAACTTTTTTTTTTAATACAATTTGAACCCTAAACTGTGCTTCATCTGCATGTAGCCCCCTCTGTCAACTTTTAGTTCGAAAATACCACTGTCTGCAAATTGCCGTCATGTTAAATGAATAAAACTTAAAAAGTGAGGAAAGAAGTAACTATGGAAGGATTTTATTAAATTTCAGGTGCGAGGGAGTTATTCACACAACTTAAAACATGAGTGGATTATTTATAATATCAGTATTTGTTAGGGAGTTATATGCAAAAATCTAAAAAAAATTTATGATCTTGTTTCTACCTGCCATTTTCTAGCTCGTGCTAAAGATAAGAATCAGTCTATAGAGATGGTGTAAATTGTAACATTTCTTCAACTTCATAATTGAAAACAGTCTGATTGAATTTAAAGAAAAAAAAAAACTTAAACAACCTGTTTTTTTTTCCCAACAATTTGTATTATTCTCAATAGTAACAGAGCAAAACTAATTAGTTTCAACCAAAAATGACATGTCTGTACCAAAACCGTTGAAAATTCAGTATCATTAGTGGCTTGAGCTCAATCCCAACTGAAATAAATTTAAACTATCTGAGGCATTACTTGAAACAAAAAGAACGATGACAACTGTCCCCCACCTACTCCGCCTCTTTCGTGAGTTAAATGAATGACCGAAACCAGCGATGACCAACTCTGATATCACTATGGCGAGCCCGAAGGCTAAGTGCATGAGCACTAAGGCCCGACACAGTGATATCGGAGTTAGTCGTCGCCGGTTTAATTTCAGCAGAAATTCATATTCAATTTTAGCAGGAAAATAAAAGGAAGAATCAAACACAGCTCAACTTTTATTTCACAATTTCACTTGCCTTTTGGTTAGAAATTTTGAATAGAGAACTCAAAGAACATTTACCTTTAATCCCAAGAGAACAATATTTGTATAATTAGAGATTTTCATTGTAAATTCAGGTTAGGCTTGCTCTGCATTTTTTTGATCTTCATGAATTACATTGCCAATGATTAGATAGTCCACGTCCTCGAAGGATCTCAAAGTTGCGAACTGTCTTTCATAATACTTTTTCTCCCCTGAAAAAAAGGGTAAATTACACTTTGCCCCCTGAAGTTTAGCTAAAAATCACTTAACCCTCCTTTTTTTTTGTAGTTTTTTCCTATTTGGAAAACAAAACATCGAATCTGTGGGTGCAAAATCTGGCTAACGCCCAAAGGTGGGACCCGTAGCCCTGTCTGGGGCCCACGAGTCCAATGGTGGGACCCGCAGCCCTGCCTGGGGCCCATGGGTACAACGGTGGGACCCGCAGGCCTACCTGGGGCCTGCTTGCACTATCTAGGGTCTGGTAAATCCCCCCGGGTATTTACCAAACCCTGGATATTCTTGAGAATATTTCTAAAATATTCCCTAGATAAACTAAGCCCTTATAAATAGCAAACCATGTAAATGATTCCAAATCCCCAATTCCAGACCAGAAACTCACTTTCTGTTTTCTAGAGCTCCTTGAGCTTTCTAGTTTTCAGACTCCTTTTTCACCCTCTGATTACTTGTAAGGAGCACTCCTAGGCCTGTCGAGAGTAGCTCTACTGTTTACTCAGAGATAGTAGATTCAAAGGTTGCGTCTTACCGCACGGAGACATAGCCTTCGGTCGAACTTCGTCACCATATCATGTGTCATCTCTTTCTCTACCTTTCTACTCTATAGTGCTTGTGTGACAGCCCAGCAAGTCACAACTCAGCGCGCCACATCCCGAAGGGTAAAACCTTCAATCGACTATTGGAGGAGGGTCACATACGATGGCCGAAATCCTTCCCCATAGTTTGGCGCCGTCTGTGGGATCCGAATCCTATCAATTTGCAACGTCCAAGTTTCCTAACTCCTTCGGTAGCAAGTACCGGTTGCTCGAGTAACCCGTCTACCTCCATCGCTACACTTAAATGGCGAAGACACCGATGGACCAGCCAGAGGAAAGTGGCATGCACCCAGACGCTCAGCATCCGACGACTCGATCAATGAGTCATCGGTTTGCAACAAGCCAACATCCGGAACAACAACTCGCTGCCAATTCGAGGAGTCACCCATCGGTTGATCGCGCCGCCCAAGCTCAACTTCGACGGTCACCTCAACTCGCCGACCTAACTCCTCAGCGCTTGGGGAAAGCACACATCTCTCCCAGTTCCAATGCTCAAGCGACATACCAGATCACTGCAGAGGATTTCCAGCTCCTCACTCTCATGAAGCAGAATACTGCTCCTATGGTTGAGAGTGACTCTCTCCGACAAATCACCGTCAATGGAAGAATCAATCCCTCGCAGTCAACCGCCAGCATCAACGACGGAGCAAACGTCCATCGGTGTGTCGACCAATCTTCCGCTCCTTCCAAACGATCCACCATCAACATCCCTCGACATTCTCTTAAATCCCTCTCGAGAGGACCCTCACCTGTTCCTCCCAGGCCGACTGTCTGGGAGCGTCTCAATGAGTCTGCTCGCCATCCCGAGTCTTTGGGCTTCGGGTCATCCTCCGATACTTACATCAGGAGAGATGTTCAGAATAATTGACATCGCTCCAAAATTCGACAACATTACAACGGCAATCGAACCCCAGTCGGGCATCGGATGATAGGATGGACTTCGACGCCCTCTCTACCTCCTCTTCCTCCAAGACGCCTCTCTGACCAGAAAGGCAATAGACGAAACGATCATGCCTCCGAAAGCCCACTTCATCGGCATATTCTCCATGCCCTGTTTCCTCGA